>QJNZ01001509.1:0-11983 GCA_004155055.1 Monosporascus sp. CRB-8-3
AAAAAAAAAAAAAAAAAAAAAAAAAAGGGCGCAAAAAAGAAAGAAGACAGCAAAAATATCACTTACTTGAGATTTTGTCCCTGGATTCCCACCATACCTTCTTCGCATTGCTCACTACTAAAATTCCAGCCCCATTCCAGGTCACTGTAGTCCAGAGGCGTCATCATGAATCCTTTCGTGATCGGGTCTGAGTACCCCAGCCATGTCCTCGAGCTGAGCCCTAGGACACATCGCTGCCCTTGGACAGACACCTGGAATAACCGTACATGCTTTGGGCCTAGGAACTTCTGTCGAGTATCCGTCAACTCCCCAGTAATCTCATCAAGGACGGTTCTCAGATAGACGCCAGAGTGGAGACCAATATGAAGGTATAACGTCGTGCCACCAGTTGAGGAGTCCTCCATGGACAGGATAGTAAGGGCGGACGGAGCAGCAGTCAGGGCTTGCACTGACTTACTCTCAAGGGTGGAATCCGGGTCTAGACTCAGCACACGGACGGTGCAATCATCGCAGCCAACTGCCAAAAACGAGCTTCGCAAGCGACCTTCCGGAACATCGCCTAGGCTCAGGCACGTAACAGTCCCGAACATCTCCTTTTTCTCGTCATACTCCGCTAACGACCCGTCCGTATCCATTTCGAAATAGACGATCTCTCCAGAGCTTAAGGCGATGGCGACTTGACGTTCATTGGTGGAAGCAGCAACAATAGATCGGTGTTGCGGAGCCTCCCACTCGTTCACACGCCCTCGGATGATATGTCTGATTCCTTTGGGATGTACCTGAATGAGGCCATCTTCGCCGAGTTGCTGGACCGCGAGCGTCGGAACCGACGATAAAAAGCCAGTATCGGTAACTTCCTCGACGGTTTCGCCGATGCTGAGCACTAGGGTGCCGTTGCTGAAAGAAAGAACGATGTACGCATCATACTGGTCTTGGCGATTCACCTTGGTAGTCCAAACCGCGGAGGGGATTCCCGGTAGCTCTGAAGCTACTATCTCGTTCACCTCCAGGCCATGTTTCAGAGTCCTAAAGGTGCTTCGAGCTCCATTTCCGCAGATACTGTAGATCTGTGGCGCGTCGTCACCGGTCAAGTTGGCTACTCTACAATCAATGAGGGGGTTCATCGAGTCGATGCTCTCCACAAGACTCAGATTTTCTGCTGGTCTGGGGTAGAAATACACCGGGTCATACGAAGCCCTCGGGTCGGTCGGGAAGTTATCGCTAGAGAACTCGAGCTCGTCATCGTCATCGCCCAGTTTCTCAAACTGGTAGAAATGATGATTACCAAACTCGCTGGCAACGAACAGGAAACCGCTCTTCAAGATGCAAAGGCTTGTAGAGACGGGGACCGTGTCAAAATACTTGATTTTCAGCCGTCGCACCTCGCCGGTCGCGTTGCCCTCGTCATCCTCGGCCATGTCGATGGTTACCTTAAAGAGGTCGCCGTCCTCCGTTTGCAGCAAGAAGAAGAAGGCACCCACGTTGCCCTTAAGTTTATGCATAACTCCCGAGACTATGGTCCGTTTCCTCTGAGGATCCTCGGTAGCGCCCTTTCTCCTGGGTATAGGGACCCGGAAGGCCTCTTGGTTAGAATGCCTGTAAGTGACATTTTCCTCGCCGCACACCAATACGCCGCTAGGACCATCATTGCCGCCTGGAACCTGGAACAACATCGAGGCTGTGGGGTCGACCGGCTCGTGCCATCTCCTGACGACATGGTTCAGCCCGAGATCCAGTTCGTAGTAGACTAGCTGTGTCTCAATCTCTTGCAGAGCTTGGCCTGACGGGTCCTGGTCAGCCTCACTGTAGTCAACTTCCAAAGCCGCGAATACCGGATTGGCGTATCCAACATCTAAAGAAACCATAGACAGGACGATGGTGCCTGGCTTATGCGCTTCCAATGGAGAGGAGATGGTGAGCTCCGCCTGAGCATTTCGGTTCAAGACATAGACCAGCTTGTTCTTCTCGACCGACGCAATAAGACATGCTCTGCCTTTGGGATCGCAAGCTAGATACTGCCCGGGAATGACTCTACGCACACCAGACTTGCCGAAAGTCTCCAGCTTCTGCTGTTTGAATCGATTCTGCTGCGGAATATACTCGACAATGGCGATTCGGCCAGAGTCAGTGGCGAGTATGATGTAATCTGGTACACAACAATCGTTAGCTTAGGCTCAGAGAATAGAATTTGGAGGACACGTTGGACTGCACCATGTATTAAGGCGGGATAGACCGAGAATATTCTAACGAGGCCGCTTCCAATCACTAAGTGAAGCTTCAGAAGAGGATGTGAGCGAACTTACCCTTGTTACTCCCTGCTAGTCGAAACGCAGCAATGGACCGTATGATACCAAAAATCTCATGCGACAGCAAGGTGATAACTTTGCCTTGGGATGGGTCGGGACGCAGTAAGGTAAGGCGCGAACCAGAGGCGGTGATGATTTGCTGCTCCTTAGTGCCGGAAAATTGGCCAAGTATAGCTTGGGTTACAGAAGTCGGAGGCTGGATGGTCAGCGAGTAAAGGAACATGTTAGAAGTAGTCGCCATCTTCACAATAGGTGGTGCGCAGTAAGCCTGCGACGCGCTTCAGCCAACTGAAGAAAGAGAGGATGGTGTCCCGAAATGAGGCGGCGGTTCCGACGACAACTGCAGTGAAAGTTTTCAGACTCCGATATCCATTAGGAACGCGTTTGTATATAGGTATGTGAGGCAGGCACAGCCTGTCACAAGACCTCTAAAAGCAGTTCAGTTGATATTGTCACTGCCGAGAAGGGTAGATGGCAACGGATGAGGCTGGAAACTGGAGTTGCAGGCGGACATTTTCAAGAGTTCCAAAGGTTGTTAGTTTTTGATTGGGAGAGCTCCAGTAGCTGCAAGAAAACTCCAAATTTTGCATATTATGCTATACCTATTTCAGCATAGCGCATATGCAGTTATGAAGCATAACGTCAATCGTCCATCGGGTAATATATGTATGTAATTCCACACGTATGTAGGTACGTAGGGTGCTATTCGAAGAATGGAGTCACCTGTATACAGATATCTCGTACCTGATACTTGCATAATATGGGGCCCTAACATCAGGGAATATTCATAAGTTGGGACCCACCACAGGCCCCATTGGCTCTAAGAAAATGACTGGTTAAGCTGCGAAGCTATCAATCGATCTACATCCAGCCAGAACATCTTGAACGTCTTCCATATCAAGCATCAAGCCGTTTGAGGATCATCGAGATGGAATCCTCGATGCGCCTGGTGGCCTCCAGACTCTGCAGGAACTGCCTGCGATCGACAGCGAGGCCATCGTCGTCTCATCCGCGCATCAGCAGAACCGTCTCTACCATTGGCCAGAGACAGCTCGTACGATCAGGTTCTGCTCCTCGCCGATCAAAGTCACCGTACAATTCGAAAAGGTCTTTGTCGCTGTTTGGGCGCCAGCAGCCTAAGACTCCACAGGATGAGCCTGTTCAATTGGGAGCAGCTTTTCCATCAAAGGAAGAGTCACGCACGCCTGTCCTCCGTCCCGATGATCTCTTCCACTCTTTCACGAACTCGCCTATCCCCGATATGCGCCGGCGCGCTGCTTTCATTAGACAACACGCTTACTGCCCACACCCCGAGCACAGACCTACACGTCTACCGGCGGATCCGGAAGACCCGGCGCCAAGCTCCGGCAATCAGCCTCCAGCCCATGTAGACTTTGAGTGTCCTGATTGTGGTGTTCCAGTCTATTGCAGCGAAAAGCACTGGGCAGAAGACTACGAGACTCACCTGGAAATCTGCGACACTCTAAGGCAGATCAATGAGGATGACCATGACTTGCGCTCCGGCCGCTTCTTCCCCGAGTTTGAATATGCAGGACCACAAACGGAAGAGGCCGCAATCAACATGACCAATTGGGATACCTTCCTTTACACGAGACAATTTGAGGCTATCAACGATGACCGGAGCATGCGACAAGTCACCCGATTACTCACTTACCCTCTGACGATAGGGAGTATCTTACATGAGCTCAGCCCTTACAGTATCCGAAAGAGCGGCAGACTCACTCCGGAAGGCTTGAAGAGTTTAAGCGCTCTGAGATATACCCTTCACCCTCCAAAGACCGGTGGCGGAACAGATGTCAAGGGTTTAAGGCCAGAAGCCCCGCCAGTCAGAATATTTATCCTGGGGGCTCGTGCGGAATCTTCCCTTCCCCGGAATGTCTGGGTCCAGCTGGCTCATATGTTCCCCCGGGGGAAGTTTCACCTCGTTTTTATCGGGCCTGAGAGTATGGC
Organism: Monosporascus sp. CRB-8-3; assembly: GCA_004155055.1. NCBI lineage: Eukaryota > Fungi > Ascomycota > Sordariomycetes > Xylariales > Monosporascus > Monosporascus sp. CRB-8-3. Next base: position 4,278 of record QJNZ01001509.1, read on the forward strand.
TAACCGGGATGATGAGTTTCCGTTACCGCCGCGGACCCCGTCTAACCCGTTCGGTGCCATCGTCGAGGACCGGGTATGGCCAACGATGAAAATCAGCACAATTGTGGATTATTACCACACACTTCACAAGACTGGCCAGTTCTATCCTTATGATCCTTATTTTGACTGTTTTGTCATGTTCCATCCGGGTCTCGGCCATCCGGCAAGCTCCCACGAATGGTCGGAAACCGTGCCGCTCCTTCTCGAGACCAAAGCCCCTATCATAGTGACGGGGTATACCCAGTATGATATGGAGCGGGATATTGAATGGGTGCGAAAGACGTGTCACGGCGAATTTGACATGCTAATGGAACCGGGCGAAAATACATTCAGAAGCCTGCGGTGGGATCTGAATGACCTTGACCCGCAAGACGTCAGCTGCGGTAACTGGGGAGTGTGGGCTTTCCGAGGAAAGAGGTACGTTCTCTTCCCGATCTGCTGTTTATTTTGATTCTGAAGACAAATTTCATCTAACTGGATTACAGATACGAGGCGACGCGCAGGGAGGTAGAGTAAGGCGTGGCTCTCTGGAAGGTGTCGAATCACATGTGTTGTCATACCAGGGAGAGCGAATGCTTGTAGACTACGTAGACAACTCTAAGCAGACCGAAACCTGTTAGACAGCCCCGTCACGTAAAACAGCCATTTATACAGATACTTGCGATGATTCATGGCAAGCGTTAGACATTTCGCGTCAACATTACTATTACATAGCGAACATCAGCGTGGTATCTTGACAAAATAGCACTTAATATACAAGACGCATAAGCAGGTCTTAGGGTCCGTGTGACATTATACGATGTGAGCTGCCGGCGAGTTTAATGGACATGAGGCTCAGCTATAAGGCTCAAAAAGGTAAGACATGGGGAACCCTTGCTCAAGTACGTGTGTACCTGTGTACAAATCGGGTCCACTTAGTTTCCGAACACCTTAAAATATTACGAAAAATATTTATAAAACCACAACGCCTAAATAAAAATACATAAAAAAATAAACCAAGATATTTTAATATCAGCGGATATAAATTAAATTATTAAATAAATATTTTTTCGAGGTATTCCTATATAAAAATATATTTAAATATTAAAAATTTTATATTTAAAAAGGAAAATATAAAACATTATTTATTCTTAATACATATCAAAAAAGTAATAATATTACCTTAAATATAATTTAAAGTTATATAAGATATAAAAGTTTCATTTTAATTAAACTTTATTTATTATTTTTAATAATTATTTCAAATCCGAATATAAAATTACCATTTTTACTAAAAATTAATTATAACTTATCGAAAACTTTATAAAATTTTATAAAATTTAGCAAATAATTTTACATAGTTATAAGGTGTTATTTTATAAAGTTATACGGTTATAACTTTAAAAATACAAAAGTTTAATATTTTTCTATATAAATTTAAAATATATAATAAAAATTTATATTATACGATTAAAATAGAAATATAAATACAGACATTTATATTTTTTATAATATATTCGAATACCGATTTTAATTTTCTTATTATAAGTCTATATAAATAATAATTATATACCGTTATTTATAATAAGTAAATTAAAATTTTAATACATTTTTTAAATTTTTATAAGTAGTATTTTATTACCAATTTTTCGTTTTTCGTTTAATTTTATATGTAATTATTTATATTAATTTTTACCATTGTATATAACTTATAAATGTTGTGTTTTGGGTTTTTAAATATCTTAATGTGCTGAAATTTGCTGTTCGGAAACTAAGTGGACCCGATTTGTACATAGACGCCACTGTCCCAGTTGTGGATTTTAGACTAATGTTGGCATAGGCACGTGCTCTACCTCTCTTGCGGCTGCATATGATCGAGTACACCACGCTCTGCACGCTGCAAACAACTCCATGCAGCAGGCGTTTTGCGGTCTAGGCCCGCCTACAAGTTACCTAACCTAGCGGGGCACGTCACAATAATACAGGCACTTTTACTTACAGTGTGACGGGCGCCAACAGTACCTACCTAGTACATTTGTACATACATGGAAGTAAAAAGAGGTGACGTCTCATTTCAACGATTAAACGACTACATCCCGTCCAAAACCACGCCGCCTTCGCATCCTCCGCAGCATCACCACGACGGTCCAACGGTCACACCGTAATCAACCTTGACCGTCGCGGATGTAACATCTGCGAACATAGGGCGAGCCGGGTTGGCACGTTAAATCCACCCAGGAGACATCTTTCTGGACAGTGAAAAAGGGCCAACCAACCATGATAATCCGGTGATCTTCAGCCTAACCAGAACCACCTGCGGCAGCTGTGGCAACGGGGCTACCAACATCGACTCTCACAGGAAGTGATTCGTTACCACCCGAAATGAGTCCACCGGATATCACCCCAGGGTCTTCAAGACCCGTCAGCCCTGGCGTTAATAATATGTCTCCTAGATCCCCCGTGAGCATGGGTGGTCCTTCGGCGCCAGCGTCGCTGCCTGTCCCATCGCATCATCAGCGACGTGCCGCGCGTCCTGGGTCGGCCGACTTCCTCTCGGATAAGGCTACTGCTGCCTTGATCCGCCGGACCCTATGCGCGCGGCAGCTTGGTTCCGCCGATCGGGACAGAGGCACGCCCGCACCTATCGAGGACTTGTTACCGCCTTTGACTAGTCGCAACGATGTAGATCTCCAACTTTATGCCCTCATCTCTATTATCATAAGAGAATTCGTTCAGACTTGGTACGCCAAGATCACACCTGACGAGACCTTCGTGGCCGAGATTATACAGATCACTGCCCATTGCACGCGTGCTCTCGAACAGAGGCTTCGCAAGGTTGACTTGGAGAGTCTGTTGTTTGACGAGTTGCCCGAGCTGTTGGATGCACATATCCGAGGTTTGTCTACGCTTCGCCACATCACATTGCCACCGACATAGCACCGACATCATACACCCCAATGGCTCTGTGACCCAGCTGACCATGTCACTCAGCATACCGTGCTGCAAAGAATTCAGCCGTCCGGCCCCCGATCGAAGCCAATCCTCACGACGTCTACCATTCCCTGTTTCCTCTGCCGGCGTTGTCGCCAGTCCCCAGACCCAACGATTCCAAGAGTATCCGGGCTCAGGCGGAGAACGAGAGGACCTACCGCCAGTTATTAGCGCAGGGTCTACTAGCCATACTACTGCCAACCGAGGATCTCGAGAATCCATGCTTAACTTCTTTGGTTGGGGAGATACTTTCGGAACTCGTCATTGGCAACCTCATCGCCAATAAGATCTCAGAGCCTTGGTTGATATGGGAGGGGCTAATCATTCTCACGCGGTTAGCCCATAAAGGAGGCGCCGTGGAGCCTTCTAGTCTTCCCACTCCTCGGATGGAACCCCCTCCGGGCCCAGGCCTCAACAGTGTCTCGCAGCCCAGTACCAGGCGTAGTTGGTCTCTCCATCGCCTATTTTGGTCCATCATCCAATGGGGATTTCTTGCCGTGCACTCGATACGCTTTATTATTGGTGCTGTGATGCTCTCGAGATCGTTACCCCCAAGGTCAAAATCTGTTGCCCATCATATGGGCTCGAATGGCCATAGTCACGCCAAGAATCCGTATGATCCTCCAACAAGCCTCGAGACTCCGCGGGGGCCAGTTAAGGTCCCTATCGCCGAGTTTTATATCTGGTCTTGTGTGGCGAATCTCCTTGAACTGGACGCCCGCATGCCTTGGCTAGCTGGGGCGTTATCGATGGGGCAATGGGCTGCTATGAGGGGACCGGGAAAACTCGCAGGGCTCAACGGCGGTCTCGATAGGTAAGCCAATGGTTTTCCTTGTCTTGCTCGTTTCTGGGCCGTCATTTGATCACACCGCATACGCTGAAAGTCACTGGACCTGGGCGTCGTCCACTCAGCTTTCAAAACCGACTAGCTCACGAGTGTGAAGCACAATACTTTGTTTCCATATATATCCGCTGCCGTAGCGCCTTTAGATGAGTCGCCCCTAGCGACCGGGGTGGAGAGAGCAACCGCAGAACGGGATGTACACTTCTATTATCCCGGCCGTGTATCTTGTACCCGGTATCCATCCATGTCTCGGGGTTCAGTACCAAAGGGATACACGACGTGTCGGCAATGTTTTGTCCGCCTGCCTCGTTCCTTGTCTACTGTCAACGCTTCAGAGGCAGACGAATTTTCGCCGCTGTCCTGATACATAGCCATTGACCAATGGTTCGGGTAACCCTGGCACCTCTTCGTCCGATTGCACGATAGAGAGCGCGGGGCTGACGAGCCTGACCAGCCGGATGTCTTCTTTACGCGCCCGACCTAGATATGGCAGGGATCTTCGCCTGCCGGTCCTGTCATTGGATCCTACAGCCTTCCCCTAACACCACGCCCCTGGTGCGTCGCTACGACCGCCCTTACTTTTCGCCTCGTACCGCCGCACGGTCTGCCGAGTCGCTCCCGTGCGCAGCCCGCACACAACCTTAATACCACCTTAGCCAGCTTAGGATTACCCACGACGACCGATCTTTTGATAAGCACGGTCTGCGTCGCATATTCAGGTCCCTATTCAGCACTCCTTACATTGGCTATGGAGTAGTCGGGCATCAATGGATACGGGCCAGACGAACCCGTATCCTGGCTCTACTACTTTTACCTCGTCGTCCCTCTTTCTCTAAAACCGAGGCCTGACAACGGCTCAAGGGGCCACTGTACCAGGAGTGGTTCAGATGGTTTCGAAGCTCCGTGCATGGTATCTTCGATACCAACCAACTGTCCTGACCATTGGCACCCAATCGCAACGAGCCGGCCAAGATGGAGGCTTAGAGACGCAGTTAGCCCAGACCGTCTAATATCAGTCTTTGCCCGTCTTGATCGAAACGGTCAGGGGTTATCTTACGTCGCATGCGTCCTCTGGACTCCACTGCTGAAGCTACATGCCTCCCCCGCAAAGTGGCCGGGCCTCGCCCAAAGCTTCACCATCATCTAATCATTATATCCGTGGCGGACGCTGCTCCGTACCATTTGTCACGTTCGTCTCTGGCACCAACCCCGGTGATAATTGCTGTTATTGCCATGGGGCCAAGAAACCAGGATGGCCCCCAGGCTCAGGGCTACAGCCACTTCTAACCTTGAATTTGGTCCCTGCCTACCATATCTGTGTTTCATCAGATGTTGTGAAACCTCGTCCCCTCATTCACATAGATGCTGTCAGACTCTCATAAGAGTGTCCCAAGACTTCGCCCCCACGCACGCCGATTCACTGACCTAACAAAAACCAGGGGGTATTATGGCATAACAACTAACTCTGCACAGGCTCCTCTCGCACTACATTCATGTTCATATTCTAGACCCTGCTCATCTGCCCCCACTTCTTCGCTCGATCCGCGCAGCAATCTTCCCTAACAACGCCCCCGGCGCCCCTGGGCTTACTGCCCCCTCATCCGACGAGGAACTCGCGAGTCTACGGCGCAGGTGCGCTAAGGCGTTTTGGGCGCTTATGCCGAAGGGGGTGGGCAGGCTATACTATGGTGGTAACGCTTGGCCCTGGTTCAATATATCGGTCAGCAGCAGCAGCAGTGAGGCAAGCACCGACGTGCGGTTCGGACCGTTCGCGAACAGCGGCAACGGCAGTAGTAACACCGACCGCAACGTGAGTAATACCGGGGAGGAAGAAACAAGGGGCCATGCTCCTGTTCCGCCCGGAGACAATCCTCCTACAGGCGAGCAGGGCGCGTACTCTACTCCTCATGTGACTCGTAAGCTACGACCGGCAGCAGGGAGGACCGGTGAGCTACCTGCCGAGACCAGCAGAAACGATAGCGACCACAACAGCGACAGTGAAGCCGCGCCGTACCACAACTACAACGACGACGGGGATGAAGAGAGGATCCTTCACGAGATCGAGATGGGAATCATCGACGTCTTCTCGGACACGTACTGCAACAAGCACCTCATGTACGGGATCCTCGAGCTCATCCTCGTGCGCCTCATGCCCGAGCTCGCCGAGAAGGGCGTTATTGAATTACTGGAGGAGCGGCTCAACTGAAGAGCACATGTTTTTGTTACGTCCCGAGTTCGCAGAGCGGGATATTATTTTCGGTTAGATAGATACCCCCGATGTAGTAGACGAATAATCAAATCATACAACCCCTAGTAATTTAACACTTTCTCACAACGTAACCGAACCGCCGTGCACAAGAAGCTTACGGGCCAGCATTTACGATCCAGTTATGCTTGTGTCCCGCGAGCCGGGACGAGACGAGTCGACATGAGTGAACTTTGGATCATGGAAAGAATTGTTATTCCCTGGAAAGCAGAGCGCCGCCCAGAAAGTAATATATTTCGAATCTCGGCTGACTTCTTTGTTGGCCCCTTCGAATACTCCCTCGGCCTCACTCCTCCTGTCTTTCAGTCCCCGAAGAACCTCCTCCTGCCGAAGGAAGCGGCAACGCCCCCGAAAACTCACCTCCCCACGATGACCGCTTACTCCCACGCAGTCAGCCCGGCCGGCCTGTCCTCGCCACCGAACCAACCGCGGAAAAGGAAACGCGATAGATTACATCCACGCAGCCAGTGGCCCATGCCGATATGAACAAGGGAGAAGAAGCCGTGATGCACCCGAAACCCTCCTCCTCATGTACCCCGTGATGCCCTAGCCCAGATAGGTCTCTAGGAAAAGGGAGCGAAAATATAGAAAACAAGGTGAACAACATGAGAAGACAGCGCGGAAGGAACGAAATCCGGCGACAAGAGCTAATCAGCAAGTTTAACACGCCTGATAGTTAAACAGAGGTAGGGTAGGTGGGACAAAGAAACTAAAACTCCAGAAACGCCAGATGCTATTGAGCAACCGAGGTAGTCAAACCGAGGGACTAAGCCCCAGCGAAAGCAGAAAAAAAGGGGGGAGGATGGGGGCCGGCACAGACAAGGTAGATCGACGCCGCGGATAGGGAGGAACAAAACCAGTGTCCTTTCCGCTAGATAGTGCGGTTTCGGGGTTTCGCAACCCGTTTCCCTTTTCTGCTTTCTTGCTCCTCTCTCTGTTTTCTTCTCTCCTGTTATCCTCTTCTGCTCTCTGGTGTTTTCGATCCATCTCCTGCTCCAAGAACTACTGCATGCTGTCGTTGGGTATGATGAGCGGTTTGGGATCACCTGCGTCCCGTGAAAGCGGTACGGCCGACCGAGGGGAATGGTAAAACAAAATGCAAAAGGTATTGTGGCCTGGCTGGTGGCATCAGGGGCTTTTTGTCGAGCGATCGACAAGAGAAGTCTGGATTAGAACCGGGGATATATAACATGTGTACACATCACAAGCTGTAGAAAACAAATACTACACAGACAAGCATGAATAAACAAGTCCGATGTCCTTGCGGTGCGGGGGTTCGCGTGAGCGTTAAAAAAAGTCTTTGGTGAGGGTTGAGATCCAAAAAAAAAAAAAAAAAAAAAAAAAAAAAGGTCCCAGTTCAGAAAAAAGGATAATAATTATAGCAAGTAGCAGAGGGGCATATGGGCAATCATCTGGTTGTGTTGGTATTTTTTCCCCCTCTTATCAATGCGGTGGAAGAAAAGGGGGTGAGATACACTTCCTCCCTGCTTGCGGGGGGGGGGGGGGGGGGGGGGGGGGGGGGGGCGGGGGGGGGGGGGGGGGGGGGGGGGCGGGGGGGGGGGGGGGGGGGGGGGGGCGGCGGGGGGG
>QJNZ01001510.1:0-11967 GCA_004155055.1 Monosporascus sp. CRB-8-3
AATTCCGCCCCCCCCCCCCCCGGGGGCGTTGTGTGGAAAGAGGAATGAAGCGGCTCGGCATTCGAAATTTGCGAGTGCTCGGGGATGGAACTTCCATACCGGATGATCTTCTTCAGGGGGATCAAATGATGTTAGTTGCCTGCGATCCGGGTGGATGGGATCCTGTCTAGTGTCTAGTGGGCATGCGAGGAGCTCATTTCCGAGTTATCAAATCGATTTGCTCCACGAGACGACTTGGGCCATGTGACAGCGGACACGTACGATTCATGCACGGGAAGGCTTTCCGAGGTGGCCGATGTCGGGAGGAGCATCAGATTAGATTGAGATTGATAATTTCCGAGCCACGTAGATTGATAAGATTGATTCATGATGATCAAACATTGGTCCAGCGGTGGATGTCAAAAATTAATGTTATTCGGTGCGACGTAACGCATCGAGTGGGACACTGGGATAAGGGCAGAGTCGCCTTAGGAGAAAATGCAAGTGATTCCAATGTTGGGTCTCTTGGCAGAAATCCGTACAAGTAATAATAACTGGAGCACTCCGATAAACAAAGCATAAGCAAATAATTATGTCAGCAACGAGTCCGACGATGTAAAAGCCATATACGGCGATTAGACTGGGGCGCCGCCGGTCCTCTCTTCGCTTGGTAATTATGTTCTGGGCAGGCCGAGGCGGACAATCAGTTCCTGCATAGGTTCTCCTCGCAAAAAAAAGATGACAGGATTAGAGGATTACAGTACCGAGTTCGCAGTAACACCAAAATGTTGTTGAGTGAAATGGTGAGCTGGAAACCCCCCTTTTCTCTTTTACCTGCAGTTTTCAGCCTCAAGCTGATCTGATTGACGTTTTTAGATTTGCCTGGTCCAGCCGCCTCGATTCCAGTTTTCGTTTCTCCGTGTCACCGGCTATGCCAAGCATTGCGATGCCTGGCATGCCTACAACTCCCAGAAGTGTTCTTTGTTAGTTACCTCCACTGGTCCACCTAGGACCGGGTAGAATCTCATACAAATTTGTATGAGAGTAAACATGCTCTGATGGTTTCGCCAATGCTTGTCGCGATATCGCGGAGTGATGAAGATGGACCTTGGCCAAAATGCCAATGTATATTCCATACAATTGTTTTAGAGTCTATACGCTAGCCTCATACGGCGTATGGTGGTCCAGTGGAGGTAACTAACAAAGAGTACCCCTGGGAGTTTGTACTTGCCCGATAAGTCGATCGTCTGGGGGAAGACAGATACCGATTTTCGCAAAGCCGGGGGTGGGATATGCTGACGAAATATTGTGCAATCGTCAAAACATCAGTTGGGGCCCAACATCATTATGGGTGCATGCATTGAACAGTGATTGCAGCCCGATTTAGATTCTTCGCTTACGTTAGGGATTTGCTCTTCTTACTCACCTTCATCTCTCCTTATGTTATGCCTGAAACATTTATTAATATGAAAAAGACAAGGAGGCGGATGAGGTTTTCAAGACATCGTCTTGTTACTCCAAGACCGTGCCTGGAAATTCAAAGGAGGTGAATACAATAAGCAAGTACACGCAAGACCTGTAGACACATACAAATTATCAGATTCGTATCGCCAAGACCCCGGGAAGACCGGAGCACGTATCGGAGCATTTGACAAGGGGTGCTTTGCCCAGCCCAAGAATTATTCTTCTTTTCCATTCGCAGATGATGGACAGGTAGTTGGATGAATCGCTCTAGACCTTGATTGCCGCAAGCCGTTCCCACACTATCGCATCTGATAAAATACCGACCCGAATACGGCCCTGGTACCGTCATATTAACGCACTTTAATAGCACGCACATGTCATCGTCTCATATACTAATCACTAAAGGATCGTCGTACGGTGGTCGGTTATTCCAGCCTCGGTCCTTGTACCCGACGTGTGAGGTACAATATTATTAATATCTTGCCCTCCTCATTCTCAATCTTTAAACATTCGGCCCCTGTGTGTGACAGACATCTTGCACCCCTTGTGTAGCCAAACAACTTTTGACTATCACCATTATCATAGCACTGGGGAATACGTTGCGCCTTGTTCCAAGTTGATAGTTCTGCTTTGTATTCTCCGGTCTGCAACATTGTCGAATGGGTTTTTCCCCATTGTGGTGGCAACAAAGATTCAAAAAAGACGATCCATTACTACTATAGCCGACTGCGTTGGTCTATCCGAACTCGGTCGACTTGCTAAGGTCCTCTGCTAAGTAGAAGTTGGTGGTGAATTCCAAGGCGGTCTTATCAATCTGGAGGTGCCCCATCAGCTCTTTCTAGGCACATCCGAGGGATGTTATAGTGGATATCCAGGTAGGTGCTCCCATGCAGTTAACGTCCGTTCTATGAGGGCGGTGTTCTAACAAACGCGTTAAACACGAAGTACTTACCGTACTACGCCCCACCACGCTCAAGTTGCCGCCACCAATATTTTCTTCCCTCATTACCTAAACGATCACCGTCCTCAACGCCAACCAAGGCATCTAAGCATCCTATAGGGTCTTTACCTTTCCAGATTGGGATTGACAACCTTCAACGATTACGAGTATAACAGACATGCCGTCTCAGATTGAGCAATTGCTCGCTGAGGCAGCGATCAATTGCGTCCTCGAGGAACCACGCACGCCCTCTATCGCACCATCCCTTACCTTTTCCGAGGATTCGGATGATCAAGATGAACTGCAACAACCAGAGCCTCCGAAAAGGCGACGCGCCTCGACAAGGCTTATCGCCCAGAGCCCAGCCGACATCCAACGCATCACCGGCGAGTCCACCCAGCAATTGATTAACAGGTGTTGTGGGGGCGGCTGTTGCATGAATGTGCAGAAGAAAAGGGAAGGTCTAGACTACGAACATATCACGCTTCCGGACAACGATGCTTTTCGCTCTCTGAGCTTGAACGTCGACGACAGTCTTCCCACCATCCTCACAAACGTCACCGAGTTACCAGAGCAAACGGCCTTTCTGAAACCCATTCGACATACCTCGAACCCACCTTCGCCTCCCGACTCCGGAATCTCTCTCGGTAGTAGTGCCGACTCGGACATTGTGACTGATTCTGCAATTGCTCCAGAGAAAAATATGCAGAATTTATCCCTCGAGGATCTTGACACCTCGATTCAGCCCCCGTCTTTTGTCCAGCCGCACCCCCCTTACAACGTTTTCCCAGCCAAGATTCATAACACCCGCGAGCTAACAAGGCCTGGTGCCGAGAAGCGCACTTACCATTTCGACCTTGACGTCACCGACTATCCCGAAGAAACCGGAACAGACTTCAAGGTTGGCGGTGCCATCGGTGTGTCTGCGCCCAACGACCCAGCCGCCGTCGAGGAGCTCCTCGATCTGCTCATGGTCCCTCGCTTTCTGCGCGATAAACCCGTGCTGTTACGCACTACCCGCGGTCGGTGGCCCACCGTCTGGGGTGATGATCAGGCAAGGGAACTGGTAACCACTCGGAGGGACCTCTTGACTTGGTGCTCGGACATTCAATCCTACCCGCCAACTAAACCTTTGCTGAGAGTCTTGGCCGAACACGCACATGATCCTAATGAGCAGAAGCTGCTGATGTTCCTTTGCTCCGGAGAGGGTCAAGGAGTTTTCTGCGATTTCCGTACCGGCCCGCACATCACCATATCTCAGCTCCTCCACGCTTTCCCTTCTGCCAAGCCGCCTTTGGACCTGCTACTTTCGGTTCTCCAGCCCCTGATGCCGCGGTTCTACTCCCTCTCCAACGACCCGCATGAGTCATACGAGATTCGGGACGGCAAGCGACACCGCTTAATCGAGATTGCTGTCACTGTGCACGAGACGTCGGATTGGAGGAATGGTTCTCGAACCGGTATCGGATCTGGCTTTTTCGAACGTCAATCGATCAAATACACGGAAATGAGGAAGGCGGGCGTCAAGATGCCGCAGTTATACATCCCCATGTTTAAAGGGCTCATGGCCAATCCGCTGGCGAAGCAATTTGTGTCTGATGGCCCGATGCTCCTTATTGGGGCTGGCGTCGGTGTTGCGCCATTCCGTGGCTTCGTCCAGCGGCGCCTAAAGAACGCAAATTGCGCCAACAAGGTGTGGGTGCTTCAAGGCTGTCGCGACGCGCTCGTCGACGAACTGTATAGCGGAGAATGGGGCGTACACGAAGATGAGGTGAAGCGCGTGATCCAAAGTCGTCGTGGCGAGGGTCGTTACGTCCAGGAGGAAGTTGCACACCAGGCGGACCTAGTTTGGTACATAATCAACTCTGTCGACGGCCGCGTCTTTGTATGCGGGAGCTCCAAGGGCATGGGCGAAGGCGTCGAAGAGGCTTTGATTAAGGTCGCGATGAAGAAAGGAAATCTAGAACACGACGAGGCGCAGAAGTTCTGGCAACTCAAGAAGGACGTCGGCCAGTACATCGCCGAAACTTGGTAACACCCAGTGCTTTTCCTTCCGACTGAAGCATTGATTGGTTATCCGGAAATGGAGATATCATGGTGCTTTATATCATCTTTCCTCTCGATAGACCGGCGGGGGCGCATTTGGTTTCATGTTCATAGCGCTGGGTTCGGCGAGGGAAAAAAAACATGGGGATTCTTGTCCTGGAGCCGTCGCGCAAGCTCGGGCTGCGAAGCTACTATTTCGGTCATAGCTTCTTCCCCCAACGAGCGCAACAACGGGAGTTTACAGCATCAAAAGGGACGCATCTCGGCTGGGAAAAAGAATAGTCGTTCCGGTTTAGAGATGAGCGCGCATTGCCTTTGGTATTTTCTATGATGGGCAGTTCTTGTAGATATTTGCCTCTAGGTACTTACCTAGTGTATATATATAGAATGTTGTGTCGGCCGAATATGTCGCTTATTTCCGTAATACGCGATTCTACTGTAGTCTCCGAAGGACGGCTTCGGCCGACCTTTTTCTTATGACCGAGCTGAAAACCCCGAGAACCGGGACCTACATATATTCTTATAGGTGGATGGAGTCGTTTGTCCTTATCACAAGTCTCGGCTTAAAAGTTTCTGTGAATAATATTGTATAATGTGTTGTAAAGACGTGTGTATGACATCGACAGGTTGTGGAAGAACTGCCTGGACTACTTTGTTCTCGTATAAGATCCTCATAGAAGGCCGTCCATACTCTCCCGAGGAGGAATATCAGACATGATGCCTGGTTATCTTGTAATATAATAAACTTTCCCGTTATAGGATACCACTTCCGCTCTTGTTGGACCGGATGATAAAGAGAGCTGTTTTGTGGGGTTGGTGGTGAACCCTTAGCAGCCACATGCGGTATCATACTCCCACATAACCTATACCGCGCTGTTACCTGCATGCCTGTTTCTTCTCGTCCCGCGAGTTGATTAAACTCGCATAGGAGGCCCAATGGTGCGGTAGCATGCATGACAGTATATACCTATGTTCATCAGGCGAGACGTTCAGAACCTCCCGGCCCCTTCCCCTCCCCGTCATGTTCGGAAGGAGGAACGTCTAACTAGGCGAATGGCCTTCCTCGGTGTGGCCGGCCATATCAAGGGCGGCTCCCCAAGCTTAAGACGCAGTCTCTTATTAGTGTTCCATCAGACACCAGATAACCGCAGATATAGAGGCCGGGCGCGCTAAGTAGAACCGGCCCGAATAGGAAGCGGGTAATCTAGAAGGACGAGAGGTTGCAGCCGCTCGTTTATCCGTGCTTCGAAATATTAAGCGGCGGCAGTTGTGCGCAGTGGAGGGCAAAGAGTGTACGCGTAGTATTAAACATCGCTTATTATGCTGGGAGTCCATCGTGGAGCCTTAGGTGTTGTCACAATGGTAACGTTGCTATACCCACACAATAAAAGCACAACTCCAAACTGAAGCATTCCGGAGGGATATATAACTTCTCCTCTTGGAAAGAACATCGAAAGTTTATGCGGGGCTCCAAACCTTCACCCCTCTATCAAGATAGAGTGGAAGGAATCATGATGGTGCCTGTACAAGCCGATAGGCGACGGGACCGAGAAGGTGGGGCTCGCCTACCCGCATCTCGACACAGCTTTAGCGCTACCCGATTGTAGCTAGGTACCTGCAGTAGGTAAGCTCGCACGACTTGGCCGCTAGAATTTCAAAGCATTTCATTACGATTGAGCCTTGATTATGTATGGATATGTCAGCAATTGTAATCTGCGCTGGGGCCGGCGGCGAGGTGGACCTTCAGAGCTCCAACCCCACGTTTTGCCGGTTTTGAACCATCTGCCGAACGTCCGACCCTATCTAACATGTTCTTCTTCCTAACGGTGTGTGTGGTGTGTGTCCGTAGATATTGCCCATTGTGCGATTTCCAGGACACAGACGGATCATCTGTCAGCCTTGATTCAGCAGTCCACAATAACCGGCCGGCCAATTTATCCTAGATAGCCGCGCTCGTAAACTGTTTATCTAATCGAGCTTATTACATACATTCTTTGTAGGAGTGAGATGGCGCCTCCAGATGGCCCGGAAGGGTGACCAGGGCTGAGCCGACCAGAACGACCCAGACGAGTGGGGCGATCGAGGAACAAAGTCCCTCTTTAGTAATTCGTTGGTATTCTTCTTACCCGATGCTGATGCTGTCGGGACTCCGATGGATGCGTGGAGACATAGAGATATGGACCTTGATGTTAATGTACGTCACCGGAGCCGCCCGAGACACTGATTGCACCATCGTCTTTGAGACAAAACGGGGCAAGGTGGCATGAACTTGCCATACAGGTGTGCTTCTGCTCGTTTCTATCACAGCTAATTATTGTGCTGGTCTAGCCCTGTTCCATTAACTGTTCCATTTTATAACGGATTACACATACTACTCTCGGCGGGATCCATTAGGAGGTAGCTATAAGTAGACCATGATGCGCCCCTTCACGATAACCTCAGTTGTCTCATCATCATTCACCCGCCTAACCAAACCCGATTCTATACGGACCCTCGCATATCTCAAGCGTCCATCGTCCAGCTCGGCTCTAAAGTCCCTCGCCAACAGACCCCTCAGCACCACCACAGCACACCGCTCGCTCGTGAAGCCGCAGGCGCAGACGACGACCTCGAACCGGAACATCAAGATCCCCTCGCCCACCGCCGCCACCATGTCGACTCCCATCTCTGCCAACGCGGTCCTGGACCTCATCAAGATCCGCCGCACCTACTACGCCCTCAACAAGGAGCTGACCATCTCCAAGGAGCGCTTCGAGGAGATCGTCAAGGACGCCCTACGCCACATCCCCTCGTCCTTCAACTCCCAGTCCAACCGCGTGCTCGTCCTGTTCGGCGCTGAGCACGACAAGCTGTGGGACGCCACCAGTGAGATCCTCAAGGCCATCGTCCCCGCCGACAGCTGGCAGCAGACCGCCGACCGCATGGCCGGCTTCAAGGCCGGTGCCGCGACTGTAGGTTTCCTTCCCCCTTGTTACCTTCCCTCCTCTTTTCCCCTTCATCTATCTATCTATTCCGCGCCCCCCTTCCCCCGGGCCACAGGAGCAAAGAAACAAGGAAGCTAGCTAACAACGCAACCGCAGGTCCTGTTCTTCGAGGACCAGGACGTCGTCAACAACATGCAGGAGAAGTTCGCGCTGTACGCGGACAAGTTCCCCATCTGGGCAAACCAGTCGGACGCCATGTTGCAGTTCACCGTGTGGACAGCGCTCGAGGCCGAGGGCCTTGGCGCCAGCCTGCAGCACTACAACCCGCTCATCGACCAGCGCGTTACCGCCGAGTGGAACCTGCCCCTGAGCTGGAAGCTCAACGCCCAGCTCGTCGTCGGCGGACGCGCCGGCGAGCCCGGCTCCAAGGACTTCCTGCCCTTCGAGCAAATCTACCAGGTCGCCGGCAAATAAAATCCCCCTTCCCTGTTCTGCTGCGTCTACCTAAGAAAGAGAGATAGACATGTGGAGTTGAAGGAGTAACTTTTGGATACCTAACCTAGGTAGTCCTTTGCATCATTCGACCAACTGAGCAAGAGCAGGAGAAAGCGAGCTGCATTTAGGTGGTTTCGAAGATGTAACGAGCCGTCACACACGTACGATTTGTGGGCCGATTTCGACCGACGACAGCATTGCATGGAGTTGCTTAGTTGTATATAGGCACCTGATTGTTGTAGAATTGGGTAGCTCACCTACCTACGAACAATAAAGTAGAAACCATTCAAAAAGCTACCGTACCGAATAATCCCCTTGCCAGTCTAGAAAATAAGGCATGTAGATCTTCAAAAATTAGGAGCCCGCATGTCGTAATCCCGCGGGTATGTATATCCCAGTCTTTCCTGATCACAATGCAACGTCATTCCGGCCGCCTTCATCTCCAGCTCTGCCCCATCAGCAGACAGGTTAGCCGATAGCCGCCTGCTTGCCACGAGACCTGATATGTCTTTTTTCTTGTGTAGGGGCCAGACACATAACAACTCAGTGACCCTGGAGGGAAGATTCAGCACCCCGACGACAAGCTCGCTGCCTGCCCTGCATAGGACGGGCAAAGGCGATGGCATCCCCGCAGGTAGTTGGCATCATATGGGCACAGTGCATAGTGGCACGACAGTGACCGGACACGTATGGGCGTTCAACATACGGCCGGTTCTGGTGTTTGAAAGGTCGCAGTACGGAGACCTATACCAATTTTCCTCAATCATCCAAAGGGCGAGGACTCACCTTGAGCGACCGCTTGCAAATATGCGTGGATATTGGTAATGCCGTAGCTGCCGTGCTATCTAACCGTACGGCTGGATCCCCCGAGTGTAGGGTATGAGGGAACCTCCTGACGCTGTACAGACATCATTCACGGGGATGTGAAACCCCAGAACGTCCTGATCTATGAAATTCAGACATCAGGGGCTATGGTCATGGCTAAAGTGATTGACGTTGGCTTCTCTTTCTGGCGTGGCGACAATATGATTGGGTTACGGTTCCCCGGTCCCGGCCATGGCATGCCCTAGAATGCGATGAGTACCTTCAGCTCATATCCCTTGAGGCGCGGAAAGCAGATGTATTCTGCTATGGGATGCTGTGTCTGCGGTTCTGGTTCGAACGAAAAGCAGTTCTCGAGCTTGCTGCAATTCCCTGGACGTACTGTTAGAGTCGGCGTGCTATTCCTTGCGCTTTTGAGGGCGCGAACTCGCCACTAGAAGTTATTGCGAGGCTCAAGGATCATAAGCTACTTATTCGACTGTCTAACGAGTTAGTGGCGGAGGAGACGTATTTATAGGCCTAGAGTAAACGGACGCTGCAGCGATTCTTTCCAGGCTGTCTGGCGTACGATTCGATGCCACGTCACCCCAACATGCAAGAAGTATTAACTCACCTCGACATAGAAGAGCATGGACAACGTATCAGATGAGTTCAAGCCCTTGCTAATAAAACCTAATGATCGCACAGAACAGAATATCCGTCGGGGAATTATATGCCTCCGCTGATCGTATGCGACGGCCGGCGGAGAAGCCTGTTACCACGATTCAAATGCCCCCTGCTGCAGACAATGATTTTAACGTAAGATCCAATCTCTGGACGTTATAACTAAAAAGAAAAACGTCTTGTTCTTTCGGATGTCGTTGGATCCGCAACTCTCTACACTCTCTGTATTCTTCGGGTTATCGACTGAGGGCACATGTGGTCGAGTGTTTACGAAAGGTCGCCGCCAGTAACCCTTTCTCAATCCGCTTTTTCGAATCAGTTTCCACTCTGCCACGGACTCGGATTTGGCGGCGTGGCCAACGACCAGAATAGTTCATCTAACGACAGTGACCACTACCCGCGGATCGGCGATAACGCCACATCCGTGGATGAGATTCAGGCAATGCTTGATTACATAGCCAACTCAGAAAAGGATAAATTTGAAATCACCGGGGCTTCCTACGCCCTGGGGGGGGGGACCATGGGCCATGGCAAGATGCTGTCCTTGGTAGACAAATCGCCAAGATAACGTTCTCGAGGCTGCCGAAAACGCAACAAGGTTTGACATCAGACGCGCCGAACATGCATTGGGACTGACCATTGGATAACGCTGCTCCTCAGAACCGAGCTCGGCTCGATCGTAGACACCCAGGGGTGGGACAGGGAGGCCGAAGAGCTGGAGACCGATCTCATGCAGCGCAGCAGCAGGGCCCTGGACCGTCAACGTCGTGACACGCTCGTCCGTGTGTTCAAGCTAGCGTCAAGATACACGCGAGACAGGAGGTTCGAGGAGGCAGAGAAACTGGCGCTTGAAGTCGTCAATGCACACGTCGAGTTGTATAGCAAGCACGACCCCGATACCATCGCAGCAATGTCAGACTTGGGCTGGATTTATCTGTATCAGGGCAGGCTGAAGAAGCAGCAGACGTATTTGCCGAGCTCGTCACGCTCGACGAACGGCAACCAGGGGGCGAATACCCTCCTTATACGCCGAGGAACATGGAAAATCTGGCGCCGGTATATAGGGAACAGCACACGTCTGAAGAGGCTGAGAAGGTCATGCTACAGGTAATCTCATCGAGAGATATTCTTTTTAGTCGCGATATTCCCAGCACCTTGGCTAGCTTGCGCAGTTTGGTGTGGATGTATCGACAACAGGGCCGGGCAGATGAAGCGGGGGAGCTACTTAGTGGACGCCCTGCTGTCCGCCCCTGAGTCACGGAGTACGGGCTAATTCGCTCATACCATTCTGTCTTGGCCTTGTTTATGAGGAGTGGTATTATGGAGTCTATAATAATTATACGGGATCCTGCTCGAATGCTACTGATCGGCTGTATCACGTCAGTTTTCAGAACATCGTACTATTGGATAATTATGAGCACAGTACCGCATCCAATGTTGCTTCGCTCAGCCGCCGGCGTCGGAACTGCGCAGGCTTGAAGCCTTTGGCCGTTTTCCTCCGCTACGCTATGTGATGCTGCAGGTTTGATGACCGTTTCTCTCTTCGCTCCCACCACCAAGACACGACGAGTGTGCACGTTGTGAGTATAGAGATCGCCAGAACGGCGATCCACATCTCACGGTGGATTCGCAAGATGGCGTTGTACTCGCTGCTACTGCTGCTAGCCTTGCCTCCCCCGCTCCCACTTCCTCGCGCCCGGTAGGAGGCCCTGGAATGGTAATAATAAGCCTCGCCGTCTGCTGATTGTCCAGACTATTGTGTTTCCCTTATGAATCCATGAGCTAGATTCTCGTGTCAAGACAAGCCCGAAAGTACTAAACTCCCCGAAATCATAAATGTGACTGAAACAACACGCTTGGAAGCAAGATATGTGATCAAATCGGTACTGTACAGCCTGCTACAGTCGCTCTTCGGGTCCGATTGGGGGGTGAAGGTATGGAGGCCCCTTGTATCTCCTGACTCGAACTGCCCCTGACTCTTCTCAGCAACAGGGCGACAATATAGAAGTTACTGCGTCCCGTCAGCTCAGAGCTACCAAGACCAGCTTACCAGGTTGATCGAAGCGGATCAGCTTGACGGTGCCGAAATTCCTTTCAAGGGGGGGATTCAGATCCAAGATGTCCACTTGTCCGAGGGAATAGCAAGGGACTTCGAAGAGAGGCAGTGGGAGCTCATAGCGTCAACTTTCCACCGCGGCACGCTTAACCGGTGGTTAGGGAGGGCGCTATCCTGCCCTTTACGCAGGACAAGCCCATTGGAAAGAGCGCATTCGGCATCCTTCACGAGGTTGTGATAGGTACGGATCACCAAACCACTACTAATTTCTTCCTCGAGATAGTGCGACAAGTCATGAAAGCCTTCTTGTGTACTCTACGACTGATATTCCTCAAGATAGCCAAAAAAGAGTTTGATATAGAAGGCAACCGTCAGAAAGGACTAAAGAACCTCTCGATCCTCAACCACTTGAATATTCCAATATAGTTAAGCTTCTAAGCTCTTCTGTACACGGTGGTAAATACAGCTTCCTCTTTCCTCTGGCAGAAGACGGTAACCTCATGAGTTCTTGGCCACAGAACGATATCATAATCGCACCCTTATTCGAAAGGGGTTAGGTCCTTGACGATGGCACTTAC
>QJNZ01001511.1:0-11958 GCA_004155055.1 Monosporascus sp. CRB-8-3
ATAGGGATCACTCGGAACAACGTTGATCCTCTCCGAAGCCCTATATCAGTAGATCACACACACCATGTGGGCTCACCGCTCTTAGCTTCCTAGTTATCAATATCAAGCCTCTCAAGAGCTGTGCAGCTGCTCCCTAGTAAGTGTGATACTAATGAACTGAAACTCGATGTCTCGGTCTGCTCGGGGAATAGGTGGCTGTGGATTTCGCACGTTTTGGAACATAAGACTTTTCCGGGCCTAGAGGTTAAAGCATCGATTCTAGAAAAGAGCAAGGAAGGGGAGGCTATAGCTAAAGAGTGATAGCTTAGACTGGGATATCATCACCGGGTGTACCAACATCCCTGAGTATCTGTGATCGCAGCTATACCTACGGGTCAGTATGCTCGTAAAGAGGAAAATAAAGTTACATTCAGATGGTGTTGCAGTAGCAACATAGGCGCCGCGGGAGGCCTATCTACCCATGGAATCTTAAGGCTAGTAGCCCGGGACTGCAACACGACCAAAAGCAGAGAAACGAGCGTATATATCAATTTCCCGACCCCCCTTTAAAACGTACCATATTCTGGCAAAGAGCGGCAGCTCATTCATCGCGGGCAGATATCAATGCCGACAGAGTCACGCCGGCATCCTTTCCTCCAGTTAGGCGGGTGTATGAAGGCGGCGGTATCGAGATCCTCCGGCCCATTGTTCACACACTGCTCTTAGGCCATGACCTTAAAACCGTCTAGCTCTTCATCCCGGCAATGGTTGTAGCCGCCCCGGTTACAGGCGTAGACCACGGCGGTGCCCTCCTTGGCGAAGATGTGGCTGTCCTCAGGGAGGCTCTCCTCCGCCCCCGTGTGGCATCGCGACTTCAGAGCCCCGAACGCGTCCTGGAAGTCGAACCGGTTGAGCGCAGTGGACGTCTCGCACTGAATCCACGCACCGCTTCCATCGAACACGCCTCGCCGGGTCATGTCAAATGTGTTGGGATCAAAGTGAGAGGAACAATACGGGTATGTTAAGGACTAGTTTGAAACTTGCCCTTCTTCCCTGAGAGGGGAATGAGCAATTAGCTATAAACGGCTACCCCGCAAAGGTATCGTAGAGATGGTATAGTGATAATATGTCGGACGGTTAGCGTCGTTTTAATAATGCGTAAAACCTTTTGTAATTTTTTAACTTTTAACAGGGTTTTTTCCCTTTTAGGCTTTTGTGTTTAAAGGTTTAATTAAAACCGTTTTTATTACATATTATAGTTAGTAAGTTATTTTTATTAAAAGGGCGTAGTCATTTCGTAGCAAATAGAAATAAATGATAATTAGTAATAAGACGTGATCCGTATAATTTTTTTTAAGTAAGTGATATATTTGGGATATTTCGTAACGAAATAGTTAAGGTATCGAGAATTTTGCCGGCAGAAAATTTTTACCGTTTTTGGTATACCGTTTTCGGTATATATAAATTTCTTTTTCTCCCTTAAACTTAGTTAATTTTTTATTATTATTTTCGTATTTGCCCGTATATAGTTTATTATCCGTTTATAACGAACTTACTTTTTTAAATTCGTTATAGGTTTTTATGTATTTCCGTTATTAATTAGTAATAAAGTAAATTTTTGTTCGTAATTTATTTTTAGCTTGGTTTTTTACGTTTTCGTTATAATTTTTTACAAACTTTTTTACGGCGTTTTTAAAATAGTTTTTCCCGTTAAGAAAAAGCGTATAAATATTTTGTAAGTACTTTTCAGTAATTTTTTTTGTTAATAATTTGTTTTAGAGCTCTTTATAATATTCTCTATTTACGTTACGCGGTAATTATAATTCGTTTGTTAAATTATTGTTATAAAATTAATAAGGCGTTTAAAAGTATTTAATAAGTATATCGTTTTTTATAATAGTGGTAAAATAATAATCGAGGTAATTTTATATTTTGTTATTATTTAAAAATAATGTTGTTAATTTAAAACAATAATTTCTCGTATCTTTTCGCCTGTTTATAAGTCATTTCGAAAACACGTTTTAGGAATTTGTCGAAATATAGGTTAAAAGTAAAAGTAAGTTTAAGGTTTTTAAGGAGAATTACGTTTTTTATTTAATCGAAGTGAACTTTTTTCGTTTTTTAAATAAAAATTTTGTTAATATAATATATAAGCCGCAAAGGGTTAGGTTGTTGTTAAAATTTAATTTAAGAAAATTTATTAGGCGTATAAGGAAAATATGAAAATTTTTTATTACTTTATTGTAATAAGTTTTGTATTTAATTCGTTATTAGTTTGGTATTAATTTTTTCGTTATTAACGTAAATATTTTTTAGGCCCGTTGCCCGGAGTTTTTAGTAGGTAATAGCGCGACCGTTTCGATTTTGCGGTTCATTTTTTTCCAGTTTTTTTAAGAGGATATTAAATAGGTGAAAAATATTTACGCCATTTTCGATGTAAATACTTAACGAATTTCCTTTTATAATTGTTATTTTTTTTTACGAGGGAAAAATCGATTAAATTTTTGCTGTTATTAAGTAGTACGTTATTATCGCCGAGAATAATGGTAGTAAGGATAATAGTAGTAACGATAATAGCGTTTAAACGTTTTAACGATAGTTAAATAGTTTTCTTTTCGATAACGTTACGAATTAGATTTAAGTTTTGTTTTAAGATATCCGATAAACCGTAAATGTTTCATTATAAGGTAAATATATTAAAGGTTCGGCAGTAACGCCTTTTGATAAATAATAAGTAATAATTAATATTTTTTTATGTTATAACCTTTTTGTTATGCCGAATTCCTTTTAATTATTTTTCGGTTTTAATTTTTTTATTTTAGTAACGTTTTATATAGGGTAATAAGTTTTTTTTAATAAGTAATTGTAAGGTTTTTAAATGTTTTTTTAAGGGGGAAGCTTTTTTATTTTATGAGATATTATTTGTTTTTGCGGTTTTTTCGGTATGTCAAATTTTTTTCTATTTTTTAATGTTTTTCCGTTTTTATATCGATGCCGTTTTTTTGCTTGTTTTTAAGGTTATTTTTGTTATATTACGGTTTTAATAATAATACAGGAAAGATATTGTATATTTTGTTATATAGAGGTAGGAGTTATATATTGTGGGTTAATTTCGAATTTAGGATTTTTATAATTTGGAAAAGTTTAATATATTTATCCGAAAGTTTTTTACTAGGTTTTTATTGGTTAATATGTTTAGTGGAAACTTTTATTTATTACTTTTTTAGAATTTTTCTGTTAAGTAATTTTTGTTATAGTACTTTTTATACGTATTTTAAGTTTTGTAAAGGTGTTTTTGTAATATTTTTCTTTTTTTTATATTATTGCTATTTTTTTAAGCTGTTTTAATAGGTTTAAAGTTTTTAAATTATTACAGTATAAACGTAATATTTTTTAGAATTTGTAAAGTATATCCGAAGAATGTTTTTACCGGCGTTATTTTAGTTATTAAGTAATAGTTGTTATTATATATAGATTCTGCCGTTGATAAATATAACGTTTAATTTATTTGTTTTAAATTATAGAATATTCGTAAATAATGTTTTAGAAATTAATTTTAACGTTTCGTTTATCCATTTGTTTATGGATAGAAGGTTGTATTTAGCTTTTATTTAATTGTAAAGAGTTTATAAAAGGTTTTTTTAGAAATTATTCGTAAATAAGGAGTTACGGTTAGAAATTATACCGTTAGGTATATTATATTAATTAAAGATATAGTGGAAAAATATTTCGGCTAAACCGTTAACGGTAAATTTTATTATCGTTGCGATATAGTAAGTATATTTCGTTATTTTATTTATTATAACGAAAATAACGTTATAATTTTTTTTATTATATAGTTTTATAAATAACGGTAAATTTATAATAAAATTTATATTAATTTTTTTTCAGTAAACGATCCGGAATTGGTAATAAAATGAGTTTTTCATAAGGTTGATATAACGCTGCCTTAGATTTTTAATATTTAAAATAGTGTTTTAAATAATCCTTAATATTTCGTTTTTGTATTTTCCAAAAACAATTCCGAGTTAACCGTTTATATATTTTCGTAATACCGAAATAATTTGCTATAATGAAATTATAATATTAATTAATAAGTTTTTTATATATATCCGGATTATATAATACGTAAATTGCGCCTTTATATCTTAATAAGTTATTATTATCCTTAATACGTTATAACTATTTACCCGTTTTATATCTTTTAAAATATTTTTTTTCCCAGGTTTAATTAAGAATAAATTTATCTTTTTATTGTAGTTTAAAAATTAAAATAATTACTGGATTTTCTTTCGGCAATAATGCCGTTTTAATAACGTTATTAACGTTTTACTATTATAAAACGAATAATTCGCAACTTATAATCCTAGCTAGTATATACTTTACTTTTTTAAATACATCCCTAGCCGCCTTAATTTCGGGCCCGTATATATTTATTCTTAGCGAAATATCCGTAACCTTATTAATAAAATAATAAATATTTACAATTTTAAAATTCGATTAAAATATTTTTATCTTTAACGTTTTTATTATTATTTCGATATTATTTTTTTTCTGGGCTATTTTATCTTTGTTATCCCGTAATAAATCGGGCCTTTTAAATAAGTTATCGGCTAAGTTATTTTTCCCCGGCCGGAATATAATAATAAAATTTACCGTTACGAAGTAATTTAATTATTTTAATTATTTTATATTAAAATAATCCGTAATAACTTTAATAAAAATTGCGAATAATTAATAAAATAACGTTATTTTTCAAAGATATTAACCATAATTAATAACTTGTTATTTTTGTAACGTAATAAATTTTCTCTGGTGTTATTTTTTTAAATTTAAATATTATTAAGTATTGACAGTTTTTATAAAGTTTGGATATAACTGTTTTAATAATTTTCCCGGACGTATTTATTTCGATACGAATAAATAACGATAAGTTAAAGTACCGGAATATTTTCCCCGTTATAAAAGTTGCTTAGAGTGTTTTAAACGTTATTTTTTTTCGGAAAAATAGCTATATAAAACTTTTAACCTTTTTGCGAAATCGATTTGTTAACGGTATAAATATTTTTATATAATTTTTAATAAATTTTCGATAAAATTTTATAAAACTTAAAAAAACTTAAATATTATAGACGCTTTTCGGTAACTGCTAAGTTTTAATAATTTTAACGTAATTTCTTTTTATTTTAATGTTATTCGGCAAAATTTAGAATTTTTAAAAAAAACTGAAAATATATAAAATTTATATTTATTAATATTTACGTAACGTGCCGGATAAGCTTACGGGATAGATAAGCTTACGGAATAGTTTTTAATATATTTTAATTATTTAACTTTAATTAACCATTTTTTAATACCAATAATATGGAACGGCTTATAAAAAAAGTAAAAATGAATTTAGCCGTTTAAATTAAAAAATGAAACCCGATATTTAGTTATACGATATTTAATTTTATTTATAAAGTTGCTTATTTTATTTTATACGTACGATATATTAGTAAATTTTCTAAAACCGATATTATCTTTAATTCGCGAAAATTAACGTTAACCGAAAAATAATTAATTGTTAACCGAATCCTTGATTTAAATGCGTAAACGTTTTTTATCTGGTATTAATATATTAAAAATATAGCGAATTTGTTATTTACGTAATACATTACGGAGCGTATCGGGGTTAAATAAGTATTTAATTTTGTTAAAAAATAATAAAAATTTAAAACGTGTTTTAATTGAAAAATAAATTATTAAAGGGTTTTATACGAAAATTTAAAAATGTTTCGTAAATAATTTAAATTTGTTCGGGTTATAATCGCAAAATACGGTATCGTAAAGGAGGATATTTATAATTTCGACGAGATAAGATTTTTGATAAGGTTTTTTATAACAACCGGCATAATTATTATTAATGTTAAAAAACGTGGAAAATTTAAATAAACCCAGTAAGGAAATCGGGAATAATTTATAATAATATAAGTTATTAATTTTTAAAGTTAGGCTTTATTTTTATTTATTATTTTTACCGGGAAAAATTATTTTTTTCGCTGGTTCGCCGATAATTTACTTTTACTCGATTAAAAGATTGTTATAAACGAAAACAGCTGGACGATAAATAAATTAGGTTTAAAATGGGTTAAATATTTCGATAAATATATTCAAATACGTATTAAAGGTTCGAAACGTTTTTTTATTTTCGATAGTTACGAAAATTATTATAAGATTAATGATATTGTTATATTTTATATATTTATTTATTCCTTTTATCGGTTTTAACTTTTCGACGTATTTTATTTTTCCATATTAAAACGTGTTTATTTGTTATATATTAAGGGTTTTATATAACGTTACGTTATTTATATTATTAAAAAAAATTTATTATTGGTTTTCGTAATACGTTTAAAGTTATTATAACGACCGATAATATTAAATCCGGATTTGTGAAAATTAATCTCGTTTTATTCGATTTTAATAACGTTTTTTCCGAATTCGAAATTTTTTTAGTTATATTTATACCGATTATTTTCCCGTTAACTTCTGCCGGTTTTATTCGTTCTTTATTTACGAAGACCTTTAGGAATATTAAGGAAGTAATAAAATAAGGACGTTATTTGTAAAGAAAGATTAGAAATTATTAAGGTAGCTTGCTGATAAGAATCGTTAAATCGGCGAATTTTTTAATAAAAAGTAACTTGTTATTTTTATACGAAATTGCTTTTTTTCGATAAAAAGTTATTTAATTATGTAAAATGAATTATATTTTAAATAAACGTCGTAGAACTAAAAACGTACGTTTTTAAAAAGGAGGAATATTTATTATAAGGGAAATAAAGGTTTTTATAATTAAAAAAGAAAATAATAGTAAGTAATTGCAGTTAAAAGAGGCTAAAAGTAATTATCGCAAAAAGGTTTAAACGAAAAAACGGAAATGTGGTATTTGCGGAAAGCCCGGATATAATGTACGTATTTGTAAGGAAATTATAAAGACGTTTGGCGATAAAAAATCCGATTAGTTTAAATTAATTTAATATGTTATGGTTAATTAAATTAAGTTTGTTATCGCGAGGTGTTAAAAATTATTCCGTAAGCTTGTTTATCCCGTAAGTTTATCCGGGACGTTAAAACTTTTATTTTTTTATTTTTTTTAAGTATTTTACGAATATGTTATTTATATTTTATTAGGTTTTTGTTATATATTAATATATCGTTAAAGTAAACGATATAAATATAATTTATTAAACCCGTTAAAGTTTAGTTAATATATATTTAAAACGTAATTAAAACGTTAAAAATTTTAAACGGTATTATTAAGTATTCAGAGTAACCGTATCTCGTTTTAAAAGCGGTTTTTTATTTATTACCTTTTTTAATACGTATTTAACGGTACGTATCCTTTAGGTCTAACTTTATATACATATAAGTATTTATTAAACAATTTAAGATTTTTTATATTAAAAGTAACGGTATGCGGTTTTTACGAATTATCCGATTAAACCTTTTATAATCGATATAAAAACGTAGTGCGTTTTTTTAAAGCAAATAATATAGGAACTTCGGTCAGATTATTATTACGTTTAATCCATCTTTTTTTTCCTTAATTTTCAAGAATTTTTTAAAAGCTTTAAGTTCTTTTTTTAAAAGTAAGTAAAAAAGGTTTTAAGGAAGTTCTTTTTCTTTAAGCGTATAAACTTAATATTTTCGTATTTGAGTTAATATTTTTATTTAAATAGTAATTAATTAATAATAGGATTTATTTTTTAAAATTATAAAATTTTTAATATAATATTTAATTATTCTATTTTTACAATAACAAAACGATATTTTTTTATTTTCGTAATATTAAACGAATTTATAATTCGAATTTATAACGTTATATATCCGTATATTTTAATAAAGTTATTTATATAAGTTTTTAATTTCGGTTTAGGTTTTAATTAAAGTAACTGGCCTTTTTTTTCGAACGTTTCGTAACGTATCGTATTATAATTTATCCTTAAATTTACTTAACTGCGAAATTTTGTTTATTAATTCCTTTTCCGTATTTTTAAAGGGTAGTATATACGTAGCAAAAAACCTTTTTCCTATTGGCGAAAGTTTCGTATAGGGTTCGAATTAATACCTGTTAACGGTTTTTTCGAGTAATTCGATCGGAAATAGTTTTTTTTATTATAACTAAAGTACGTCGTTTCGGGGTAGGAGCTAGATATATAGCCCTTTTTAGCATATTAGCCGTATATATATTTTCGAGGTATATTTACTGTATTTTGGTTTTTTTTAAAATATTCGAATTTGTAATAGCTTATTTTTCCATATTTAAGGCAAGTTTCCTGCGGTATACCTAAGGATTTTTTGCGAGGTATAGTCGTATTTACTATAAGGCCCGGATTTTGCGGCTGCTATAAGCTTTAGGTTAATTACTAGGTATTAAAAAAATATCGATTTATTTGCGACGAAATAAGAGCTTTTAGAATAAGGGTTAAGGGTAATAATTCTATATTTAAAACCTTTTTATAAGCCGTATTTAAAAATTTACGTAAAGTAAATATAAATACGAAGTTAATTATATAAAAACGTAATTATACGATAAAACGGCTTATCGGAAAAATAATACCGCCTGTTTATAAAAACGTAATAAAGGTTTATTTATACCGTTAATAAAACGTATCGATTTTTTTATTAAGTTTTTAAAATATTTTATCAAGTTTTGTATTAATAAAAGCGAATTATCGTAATATATTTCCGAAAGCATTTGCGAAAGTTATTTTTAAACCGGATTAATTTATAAAACGAACGTAACGGTAATACCGTACCTTAATTTCTACAGCCTTATTATTTTTTTATAATTTCTAATAAATATTTATAAGCGAGTTAAATATAACGTACGTTAATGCGTAATTTATTCCGTAAGGTCGTAACGATAATTCTTAATTTTCGAAAGTAATATCCAGTTAGGTCGTAAAATTTGTAAAATTTAGGTAAGTTTTTTTTAATACCTTAAGTTAAATAAGGTTTTAAATAATTTTTTTTTCTTATTTTTTAATAAATTTTAATTTATTTGTCGGTAATTAACGTAAATCTCTTAACGCTTAAACTTATATAATTTATAAATGTTATAAATTCCGGGGTTTTTATAATAAAAATATTATTAAACTTTATAAAACTTAACGTAGAAAATATACATAAAAAGTTCGTTATATTATTATTAAAAATACGTAATATAATATTTAACTGTTAAATTTTGCGGTTTAATTATAAACAGTATTATTTTTTCGTAAATATTTTTTATAAATATCGTTACTTTTTCTTTAAATAACCGTTTTCGTTATTTAATACCTAAACCTCCTTTTCGTATTTATTAAGCCGTTGCTAAAATCCAGATAAGGTAAACCCAGGGTTTAAAATTTAAGTAAACTTAATAGCCGGGATAACCGGTTTATCGTTATACGGGGTTATAATTATATCGTTTATTTTTTACGGTTTAATCGAAATAAAGAAATTTTAATTTATTAAATATATTAAGATTAAGGTAAAAGGAATAATACGGGTATATTAAGGATTAATTTAAAACTTGCCCTTTTTCCTTAAAAGGGAAATAAGCAACTAGCTATATAGCGGCTACCCCGCAAAGGTATCTTAGAGATGGCGTAGTGATGACATGTCGGACGGTTAGCGTCGTCTTAGTGATGCGTAGAACCCCTCGCAGTCCCTTAGCCCCTGACAGGTCAATGCGCACCTTTCAGTATTTCCCGATTTATCGAGCTCCCCGATCCTGACGAGGGTCTCGTCCCTGCGTCCCTTGATGGCGGATATAACAACGTTTCAAACGCTATGGCGCAGTTGGCGTCTTACGAAGTCCTTCGACGAAAATCTTGATGATCATAACTTCATTATTCCGAATCGCCGTACATGATATGATGGCGGGATTTGCTGTTAGTGAGGCAATGCAATTCTCGTCATTGGAATCCAGTACTGCATCTGTTCCGACGGCTTCCAACCAATAAGCCCAATTTGTATCATTCACGTCGACTTGAGGGAAATCGGAGGAACACGTCGTCTGCCCTGTACGCAAAACATATTGCAGGTTGTCCGAGAAAATGGTGTAGTACAGAGTGAAAGGCAGAGGGAGCAGCCTAGCTAGTGGTTCGTAGTATACGGTAGTAAATAGATGACCATTAATGCCTGCCTTCTTTCTAAATAACTACCTGGGGCGAAGCCCCCTCTATATACAGAAACCAGACCCTCGCCGGTGGGGCATTGGGGCCCCGTAAGGGGTCACACCTTGGCACCTGACATAGGCTGGTAAGGTATGACGTCTAAGAGGATTAGTAAGACATAACTGCTGGGTTCGTGATACAATTATCTCTTGAGTGAGGTAGTTAGGAAAAAAAAGGGGGGGGGGCCGGGTAAGAGACCAGTTTGTGTATAAATATAGGGGAATGTGTCCAGCAGGTGATCATATTCAAGCAGTTTATCATCCACCCATCAAAATATCCGGAATCTGAGTCATTTCCAAGATCGCTTCACCCGTATCATCACTTCTACCAAAGTATTGCACGATGCTATCGTTCTTACTCAACACCATGACTCTACGCATTACCTCGTAGCAATGGTTTCCTTCAAGAGACTCTTCTATGCTAGAACGGCGATTGCGGGCATTACCGCCTTTATGCCCACTGCCGTCCTAGACGACTTGTCCACTGTATCTCAGAACGATCGTCTGGAGGCTAGGGTTCCCAGCGACATGCGAATCTGGTATATACCTCACGGACAACTTCTCTTCCTTATTGTTTCTTCATTTCCAAATGACCTGTTGGACGTATTCGTTGATGCTGGCGCTAGGGGTCCCGCAAGACTCCTCTGGAGCCGGTTCGTGGAATGGCTTAAAACTCACCGGCACAAATATCTGGGCGCGTACAATCTCATTGAAAGTGCGACCAGAGCCGGCGGTTTGTATTTCATTGTAGGGACGAATACGCTGAATTGTGGATGGGTTGCAACGTAGAGCCGGACGCCGCCAGCGGGCGCCCTTGTCGCCATGGTTGATGCAACGCGGGATTGGGCCTCTCAAGACGGCGGCATGGTGCTGGTAACCCTGGAGCATCAGCTCTACATCAGCAGCGAGGAGCTAGGACACGTTTCGCGAATGGCAGAACCATTATCCACTAGAGGCAATGCCCTGCTGATGTAAACCTGCTACGGTATGCAAATGTGGAGATTCCGGAGGATTTGGACTTCAAAAAGTTGTCATTGGCGGGAACGTGTTAATGAGCACTGGGAAAGACGGGCGAGATCTGTCCGGTTGGAGGTATCTGTATCCACGTTCATTTTTGTTTTGATCCGTTCAGAGGGAGGGCTTGAGGCTGTCATCATCAAAACTAGTACTTGAGGAGGTTCCATCCGCTTTATAACACTGCTTGTCTATCTTTCTATTTCCTGGAATCTGTCAGACCTTGGGGGCTGAGGGAAAAGTCCAGCAGGGGCCGTCATACGTTAAAGTATTCGGTTATTATTATTGCTATTGTTATATTTAACGCTGGGGGGACGGCTGCGTAACGGCTATCCCATAACCTCCCCTAGGGCATAATGGCGTACTAAGCTGAATAAACCGATTTAACATACTTATTTAAGAATATAAACTTATTTTTTTTTAATAAAAGAACGCGTTATTATATTTAACGTATTAAGCTATATTTTTTTTATTTAAACTTAATATCTAATATTTTTTTTCGTATTTTTCCTATATATATTTTAATAATAATAATAATAATATATACTTATCGTACGTGTTTTTTAAAATTTTTTTTTATAAATTATTTATTTAATATTAATTATTATAAGTATATAATTTACTTATTATTTTAATATAAATATGTTTTTAATACTATACGACTTTTAAACGTAATAAATAGCTTTAATATTTTTAAGAGTTTTTAATAGCGTAAAACGATATTATAATGATGTTAAAATATACTATAAAGAGTAAAA
>QJNZ01000154.1:0-137912 GCA_004155055.1 Monosporascus sp. CRB-8-3
CCCCCCCCCCCCCCCCCCCCCCCCCCCCCCCCCCCCCCCCCCCCCCCCCCCCCCCCCCCCCCCCCCCCCCCCCCCCCCCCCCCCCCCCCCCCCGACTTAAGTGGTAAAGGTCTATGTACCAGGAAAGCCAAAATGCTAAAGACGCCCTTATGTGGAGTTACTCAGACAACAAAGTATATAACCACAGTCATTATATCCGCTACCTAATCGTGCATGTAACCCCTGTATAATTTTCCTGTCGAGCCTCTTCTCAACCACTTAATTCAGGCCATCGTCTTTTAAAGGATGTTTTATGAGCACAATTCCCATTTTTTCTGAGCACGTATACAATTGTTCCCTGTAAGCCAGACTACACGATGAACAGTTATTAGCCGCAATGATGACACGTTACTGGAACAAGTCGGCAATGCTTGCCAGTCCTCTCGCCGGTGCCAACTAGCCTCAGCAGGAAGCGGAGCGGTTATAACACTACCCTAGAATGGATATGCGTTCCATTAAATACCGGTTTCGTATAGTTTGACTCGCTGTTAAAAGCCCGACTTTCAGCAGCATAGACCAGAATGCACTCGCCGGTAACTGCTGCGGCTGGTCGGCACCCGGCGGCCTACACATATCTCCGCCTCTACCCCCCACTCTTGCGCCCCTCATCAGTGTTCATTGCGCGAGCTGTGGTCCTTGCGAGAGACGTATTCCATCCCCTGCCCCTCTCCGGTATTCGCACCACTCTTGGAGTGCGCCTTCCGGGCCTCGTGTTCCGCCTGGTCCATAGCCTGCGTGGCGGCGCTCTTGGAGCTGTTTCCTTTCTTGTTGCCCTCGTTGAACGCCACGTCGTCCACGGGGATATCTCTGGGGTCGGTCTGGCTGCTTGTCGGACGTGTTGGACTGCGATACTTGGAATTAGCCGTGGCGACAGGGATGGAATTGGGTGCTGGTTCTTGGCGAACGTACTGTGTGTATGTAGGCTGGGCGCGCTTCTTAGATGTGGAAGATTTTGGCTGCTTGTCTGTTCGTGATTCGGTTTATAGCAGAATTCGTTCAATTCGGAGCGTGATGGATGCGAGGGAGTTGCTGTTGAAATAGTTGTGTCGATGATCGTAGGTATTATTGCTTGGCCTAACGTCATAACGACGATATAAAGCAGGTGGAGCCTACAAACCTACTAAAGCATTAATGGCAGCTACTTACGAAAGTATAGGGAATACGTCAATTTCGGGGTAATGAGATAATTACAAGTCGAAAGAGTTTGTCCTGCAAATCAGTGGAGTTGACGGAGCTATACGTTGGCGTATATACATAGGTAGATGCCATCGCGGATCCGAGTCTATTTCGATACCGCCAACCGGTTGACATTGCCCAATGATGTGTATGGAATAACTCATTCCGATTTAACAATCTGCGGGCCCAAAGTTGTTATTGGTGTTAGCAGCAAGGATTATAGGAACCCTACAATGAGAAGTTCCGGTTGTAGGTCACAGTCATGCTTGCTGGGCTTATCTCTTCTCTTACGTTCTCGTTGTGGCATGTGATAGCATATGGCTTTCTCGTATTAACGCTGTAAAAGCCGAAGACTAGTCCAAGGATGTAATTATGCCTTTTCACCTTGGCCCTTATTTTGTGGAAGACATGTGGAAGACTAGCAGTAGCAAATCGATCACTTCAGACGCAACTACCCAGACACCGCATCTTTTGCTCTGAGAATTGTGTCTCAGAGTCTCTGCCTTCCGATACGCTCTTGTAGCTTCTCTTCTGCTGGGAGCCACTGTATGCTTTAGTGTAGCAGCCGCCCTGTCGGTGCCTTCCTTGCTAGATACGTACTTAAGTCAGATATCATGCTCAGGTATGAATGAGCTACGTCGGCTACCATTTCCCTCCCATCGTGAACCCTGCAAGTAGCGTCGGCGTCCTGACCATGATGGCTTGGTCGGTGAAGAATATCCTATATAAAACCACTCTTCTGGTAGGTAAGCTACTGTCCTTACATCTAGATGCAGAACGGGCTTCTTACGATGAACATACGTTCGATAACGAGACTATCACCTGGCTCTCGCGGTTCGACAGTCTAATAAAACATCTCACTATCGATACTGTGAAGCTTTGGGGCGACGATCCTCGTGGCTATCGCCTTGCTTCCTCAGAGCTTGAACCTACTCGAGCTAATTGAGCGACGGTTATTTGATCCAACAGTCGCAGGATTCGCTAAGTTTTTCATGCGAACATAGTATTCATTGACTCAAGAACGAGAAAAACATATGACGACTTGATACAGGGTTAGAACGGGCGATTGCCTAAAATGTTCACTTTTGTCTGTCCCGAGAATTTTCCCCTTTTCCATCTCAATCGGTAGAAGGCAGAGTGTTCGACCAGCATTTGGGTCAATCCGGGCTTTTCATTTTTTTAAAAAAATAAGAGGTTATCGGAGAGCTAAGCAATCATTCGAGAGCATTGGCGTGATATTTCAGCTAGGGGTGGTGGGAGTCGCCGTTAGGGGGAGCATGATTAACGCCAGGTCACACTAAAGAATCAATGAGAGGGCATTTATTCCCATTCCGAGCCGCATGGGCAGCAACTAACCCCATGCGGACGGGGCCAAGCCAATTCCCCTCCGTTGGGTTACATGCCGTGACTTCGGACGCTTCTGATTCGTCTCATTCGAATAACTGCTGCAGCTCTCCGCCACACGAATGTTGCCGCTGGCAGTCTCGATTGCTGACTCTTATCCTCAATGTAACCAAGAACTGCGAACCCGAGTGGGTGTCTAGGTACGGTAGATGTACGGCGTTGCTCAATCCGACTGGCAGATTTCAATGGCACGCCATTCTCCTTCCTGTGTGTGTGCCGTGTCGCCGGCAAAGGCAAACTCCAGGCAGATGCTGAGGTCTTAGTCCATCTATTCTCCCAATCGCCGTGACATTGATGCGCACCGATTGACCACATATCCGAAACTGAGGCTTCACCGCTTATGCCGTCATTTTCGGTGTTCCTTTCCCTATAGGTTGTGAGGCACCCCGTCTTACACACTCTGCCCACGATGGCGCGTTATCGCAGGGCTGGACGCACGGCCCTGCTACGTCCCGTCCTCCTCGTCCTCGTCCTGCCGCCCGGTCTCGCGAGCGCGCAGGTGCCCCGCTTCGCCGCCGTCGACGACGCGGCCATCCTACCGACGGGCGGCGGCCTCTCGCCGCGCTTCTACCTGCCGGCGATTCCCGCCCTTCCAGTGCCGGGCCGCGACAAGCAGCGACGTCAGGGAGAAGGCGGAGACACGCGGGAGCCGATCAACTGCGGGGCTGGATTCCATAGCTGCCTGGACGTCGGGCCCGACGGCTTCGACGCCTGCTGCCCGGACGATCGCTACTGCTTTCGCAACGAGACGCTGGACATCGGTTGCTGCGCTATCGGCAACGTGTGCCGCGATCAGACGCCGTGCCAAAGTGGCTATAACGTCTGTATCAGCAGTGAGGAGGTCACGACGACCGTCACACCTTCGGGCTCGGACGAGACCGCCACGCCGGAAGTGCTCCACACCTTCCAGACGATCTCCGCGTGCTGTAACCGTCCCGTAAGTAAACTTTTGAGGCTACTACTGCGCACCTTCTTTCCCAGCCCTACCCGTGAATACCGTCTCATGACTGCCGGATGCTCGGCCTGATCACTGTAAACCAAGACGAACAAATTGCTGACTCTAGCCGGGTATTGCAGTGCGGCACCTCGAGCTACCAGTGCCCCTCGCACTTCGGCGCGCAGTGCTGCGGCTACGGGTTGCGGTGCGGCACCTCGCGCGCGTGCCTGTCGGACGTGACTACGCCGCCGCCGACCGTGGCGCACCCGGTCCCCAGCGGGTGCTCGTACACGTACCAGTTCGCGTGCGACCCGGCCGAGGGCGGCGGCTGCTGCGCCTCGGGCCAGACCTGTCGCGCGCCCAGGTTCTGCGACGGCGAGGCCCTGCCCACGGCCACGGCGCCCGGCGGAGACATCGTCGTCGCGGAATCCGGGACCGGCCTGTCGCCCGGAGCCAAGGGCGGCATCGGCGCCGGCGTCGCTGCGGGCGCTGCGGCCATCATCGGGCTGCTGACGTGGTTCTGCGTGCGCCGCCGCCGCAGGGGGACACAGGGCGGCGTGGCGGGAGATTCGCGCCGCCGCACGAATAACCACAAGAGCACGACGCTGTTACCGGAGAGCGGCAGCAGTAGCGGCGGCGGCGGTGACAACAATACAAACAACAACAACCAGACGACGGTGTTCAACCTGCGCAACCGGCTCGTGGGCCCGCTGTCGCCGGCGGCGAACTTCTTCCACCACCGGGACCGCCCGGGTGGTGGGGGCGTCGACAGGGACAGGAACAGCGAGATGAGCGGGCCGACGAGCGCCACGGGGCCGTCGCGTCCAGCGCTGCACCAGGTGAGCAACTAGCTAGAACCCCCCTTGCGTATTTCCTTCCCTGTCCTCCTGTTCCAAGAGCACTCGGCCATCTCAGATTAGACCAGTCATTGGCTGTAAAGTCTTCCATCCAAGCCGTGTTACGAGCGGCACCCACGTCGCTCCCCGGGATGCTCTAATCAAGAAAGGTGTTTTGTATACTGACTCCGGAACGTGACGTGTAGAGCGGGCTCGTCTACGACTACGTGGGGCCGGAGGCGGTGGCGGGGCCCTATACCGAGAACACGGCGCCGGCGCCGCCAGAGAGGGTCGGCGGCGTGGCCGTGCGGCCCGACGGGCCCAACGACATCATGACACCCGTCGAGATCGGGGGCCGTGCGGTGGAGCCCGATCTCGGCTCGCGCGGCGACAAGGTCGGCATCGTGGTTGGCGGCCGGAGGATGGCGCGTGGCGGGGGAGAAGGTGAGGGAAGTGATAGGGAGGGCGATGGAGGAAGCGGGTTGGTGGGGGATGCTAATGCGGCGGCGGCGGCGGCGGCGGGGCAGGATCGTGATCACCATGGCCCCTTCGAGCTCATGGGCAGTCCGCCCCTCGGAGCCGTGTCGCCGCCGCTTAGTCCCGCGGAGCCCGGCGAGTCGAGGCCGGGCGCTTTCTCGCCTTCTCCGGAGCCCGGGGCTAGATTGTCTCCGGAACCGCCGGAGTCCAAGCGCTGAACAGAGTTGAAAAGAAGAATTCACCGGCGAGAGTTTGGGTGGTGGGGGTTAATGGTAGGATCACTAACGGGGACGGCACGGCCGTTCGTAAAGAAACTCAATTGTGTAATCATATCA
This sequence comes from Monosporascus sp. CRB-8-3, assembly GCA_004155055.1. Lineage (NCBI taxonomy): Eukaryota > Fungi > Ascomycota > Sordariomycetes > Xylariales > Monosporascus > Monosporascus sp. CRB-8-3. The sequence goes on from QJNZ01000154.1 coordinate 5,205, forward strand.
TTCTCGTTCTCATACTGATCCTCTTCGTACCTGAAAATACGCTAGTCCTATACATATAAACAAATTGGCATGCCGTCCTTGTCCCATGAGCGAACGCCTCGCAACCTTAACGCCCGGCTGATCCCCATAATGAAGCAGCATAGCTATCATGACGCCATGCCGAGAAGTATCAATCTCGCCGGGGCGTCACTCTGATAGAGATAGCGCGGCCTTTCCAACCAATCGCCATGCAGGCCAAACGCACAAATCACAATAGTCTAATAATACAAAGGTAAGGGTGGCACGCGTGAGTGAGTACCCCTACTAGCACACCACACCGCCGAACGGCGTGCTCTGCCGCAAGTCCTTGACCAATTCTTCGACACTATTCAGATGGCGACCGAGCAGGGCCTGCTTCTCCTCCTGGCTCCTCGTCGTGGCCTCGCTGGCGGGGGACCGGGGCCGTCCGCTCTTGCCCTCGGCGCCCCGGTTGGGCGACGAGAATGTCTTCGCGGGCTTACTAGGGCTGCGCTGGGGCACCTCGTCGCGCGCCGCCGCGGCGCTAGGGACCGACGGGACCTCGGGCATCAGGTAGAAGTACAGGAACTCGACAAGCTTGAGCTTCACGTCCCGGCTGGTGCCGCGCGACCGGAAGAGGGAGGTGATGGTGAGGAGGCCGTCCAGGTTCTCAAAGGTGCGCGTGTTTTGCGGTGTGTCGATGAGCGCGGCCACGAGGGTCAAAAGAGTCGCCGACTGGATCGCGGGGCAAAAGTCGGGTTCCAGGAGGTCGAGCAGGAGCTGTAATAAACGATAATTAGCCAAATGTGACAAGAAAGAGCGCCAATCACCGCGTTGCAGGCATTGCTGACATTCATATACATCTCCCGCGAGAAGAGCGTCTTGCTCGGCGGGTGGAGGAGCAAGGTCCCCTGAATCAGGTCCAGCGCACTCAGGATCAGCAGGTCGTTCTGTCCATCGCTGCCCTTAGCCACCAGACGGTCGAGTGTACTGACGAGCCGCAGGGCGACGTTCCACTCGAAGCCCTCCTGCAACCGGAAGAACTCGTAGAACGCCGGGTCGTCGGTGAGCTCGGAAAGCGTCTTCGGCGGCGCAAGTTCCTCGCCGCTATCGGGATTCTTGGCTGTCGACGACCTGCGATCCTTGCTCGACGGTCTGCGATCCTTGTTCGGCTGTCGAGCTAGGCAGATATTGGCGAGCAGTCCCTCGACCTGTCGCAGACCCTTCCGGACCTTGGGGCCGTCGTAGGAGGAGAGGTTGTCGAAAGCAAGTGATAACAGATTTTCCATCTCTTCAATTGATCTCGATGTAATGCAATGTAATGTAATGTAATGTAAGGTATGGGATGTTGAGAAAGAGCGGTGGGCAGTCGGAATAAAGAGACAAACGGAAATGCGAAACGCCAACACGAAAGAAGTTGAGATGCGATTCCCTGGAGTTCGGGATGAGAGACAGTTAATACATAGAAAAGAAGAACATAAATGAATGGGTATCACTTCGGGCAGTGATGTTGACGCCCAAATCCGGGGCAGACGACAATCAATGCGAGAGGTTGAATGACGACGATGACGCAGTTCCCCCAGACCGACCGTAAACTAAGCAATTAAAACGCAGGATACCCTTAAAAACAGGGAGCCCCTGTCGATCGCCTGGGGTTCTGGGTTGGCAGGGCAACCATCGATTTCCCCATTTTAAGTAAGAGTTCTAGACTAGCGCCGTGAAGATCCAGCTCATGAGTCTAGACCCCGCTTCCCAATTGCTCAACTTTGCTGTACTGCGGGGTGGTCGATGAAGCAAGCAAGCTCAAAAGAAAGTACGGATACGATGGGCCTATCATGATAACCGATCCTCAGGAATGATGTCCGGGTTAGTTATATCTATCGTCACCTGCATCGCATTTATAATGATCAAGCACGGTACTCACGCGGTACCTTCCTGGACATACGGCGGCTTTTATCTAATAACGTTGACGTGCTCAAAAGCCCTTCTGGTCTAGCATTAGCCTTGCAAGGTTAGGTCCTCACATGTATGGGCTTGCCCTACGGTATACTAAGTAGGGACTACCGAGTTTAGTATGTTTCTTTTAGTATGTTCTTCTAGCTCAGGAAGTAGCCAACGGTTACGTGTAGATCTGCCCCAACCCCCCGGGCTCCCCCCTCCCTCCTAACGTTAGAGCTTTCCGACCTTCCCCGATTTTTTTACTCTGTAATGGTAGATGGTGCATTGTACATGCAGAACCTACACGAGGAGCACATACAATATAGAGCCTCTTGAACAAAGCCACCTCACTTACTTGCATATTCCCATGTTGTTGCAACGTCACATTATGGCGTGGTGTATCGTAGCCTTCCTCCTTTTACCAGCATGATTCCTCGTACAAATTGCACGGCCACAGAGGAGGCTGTGCTTCCTTACCTGGTACATATTTATACTTCAGCTTATCCACTCCAGGCCTCGATTACGGGGTCTCGAGAAATGCCCCTCCATAGCAGCGAATATTCTAACAGTTAACGCTAGCTAGCCGGCCAGTTCAGATCGGGCTCCAATTGCGCCTTTGGGAATCCCCGGGGTTGACTTTACTACTTCTTCTTATCATCGAGTGTATGATATACGTAATCGCTCGGCCTGAACCGACGGCTGCTCGCATACCCAGTCGTCGTCAGTTACCTTCCTCTTCAAGAAAACCTTTCCCACGAAGGATTGCAATATGGACAATACGCCCGCCTCAGCCGTGCCTCCCCGGACCAACAGCCCTCTCATTAGCAGCCCCCCTTTATCTCCTCAGTCCCCGAACGCCATCCCTCCGCGAACCTCGTCGACCGGCTATTCCGCACCTCATCCTCCCTCCAAGCCCGCTCTGCGGCCCCTTCCTGAATCTAACTGGCTCGGCCAGAGCGCCCAGCGCCACCGCAAGACCTCCTCTTCTACCGCTATTCCCTTGACCGGCATGCAAGGGAACGGTCCTCCCGATCCCGCGCGCTTCGCGACCGAGGATCTCAACATCACTACCCAGAAGCAGTGGACGGAGCAGAAGGAGAAGGCTCTACTAGGCCCCTTTGCCTACCTATATGCTATCCCCGGCAAGGATTTCCGCAAATTAATGGTGAACGCCTTCAACGCGTGGCTGGAGGTCCCGCAGGAGAGCTTGGATATCATCACGAAGGTCGTCGGCATGCTCCACACCTCGTCGTTGCTCATCGACGATGTGGAGGATAACTCCATGCTGCGGAGGGGTCTCCCGGTCACGCACAGTATTTACGGGACTGCGCAGACCATCAACTCTGCCAATTACGTCTACTTCCTCGCCCTACAAGAACTCCGAAGGCTGAATAACCCGAGGGCCATTGATGTCTATACGGAGGAGCTGATTAATCTTCACCGCGGACAGGGAATGGATCTCTTCTGGAGAGACACGTTGACCTGCCCGACGGAAGAGGACTACCTGGAGATGGTGGGGAACAAGACGGGCGGGCTGTTCCGGCTCGCCATCCGGCTCATGCAGGCCGAGTCGCGGGAGACGTCCATCGACTGCGTGCCGCTGGTGCACGTGCTGGGGCTGATCTTCCAGATCGAGGACGACTACAAGAACCTCTCGGACGTCAAGTACACGGAGAACAAGGGCTTCGCCGAGGACCTGACCGAGGGCAAGTTCTCGTTCCCCATCATCCACAGCATCCGCTCCGACCCGGGGAACCTGCAGCTCCTCAACATCCTGAGGCAGAAGACCACGGACCTCGAGGTCAAGCGCTACGCCGTCAAGTACATGGAGAGTACGGGAAGCTTCGAGTACACCCGCCGCGTCCTCGAGGTGCTCATCGAGCGCGCACGCAGGATAATCGATGAGGTCGACGCCGGCAGGGGCAAGGGCGTCGGCGTGCACAAGATCCTGGACAAGTTGGTCCTATCGTAGTGGGACGGGACAGGCCTTGCGAGATTGGGGTGTGATATATAATCACCAAAAGATTTATGGAGTTAAGCGGGGGATAACTATCATGTGACGCGATGCGGGGACTTAGGATTTCCCAGATACCCTTTTTAGCCTCGTATTTATTACCGGTTGTTGGATTGTTCTCGGATGGACACTTGGATGAATTTTATCATTTCTACGCTTGAGGTGGCGCTGAGACGAATCGAATGTTCATGTTTCATACTGCAAAGCGGCCTATCGTCCCCAGGAGCGCATAGTTCTGATTCCCCTAATAATTCCTGCCCGCAGTCTATGTCGACAAGGTACATGACCGAACGCAAGGCCGAACCCTCTACTCACATCCCGTCCCTAGCACTGTTTCGATTGATTGATGTTGACATTTCAGCGCGAAGTACATTCGCCAAGTACCTAGCCCCTATATAATAAAACATGAGAGAGAAACCAGGTAAACTCCAGTCCGGATGTTCAAGAGCATCAGGGGACAGAGGACTGTCTGTGGTTTGGGCTGTGACTGACTCCTTGTTCTTAGCTCCCGGGGTATCTGGACGTCCGACCCGATGCTGGAGAAGAGAGAGGGCCATCATCTACTATGGTGTCTTTCTTTATAAGCGAAGCCGGGGACCTCTCCGGGATCTTTCGGGCGTTGGGGGTGCCCATGGTATTGGTAGGCGAGGTGACGGTGGAACTGAGAGGCTTTCCCCCTTTCCCATTTCTTTCTTTTCCTTTCATTGTCTATCTTAGGGAAGGCGGAAAAGAAGACCGGGGCTTATGAAAGCTATCCTTCGAGCATGATAGTGGCCATTGGACCGAGGACGGGACGGGGACAGGGGTGCTGGTGAGGACTTTACGGGTCAACTCCGATCGTCTGGAGGATGGCAGTTATATGACGTGGTCAAGGGCTGCTACTTGCGGGGTCTGGTCATACAAGCCGGGTGTTTACATATGTATCCTTACTTGGTAAACATACAAGGGTGATTGTAATCCATCGCTGTGAAATAACGAGGATAAAAAGTCTTAAAAAATTTTTAAAAAAGAAAAGGGGGGGGGATAGAGGCGACCGGGAAAAAGTTGAGGAGATTTTAAGACATTCATAATGAATGAATAGACAGCCTGAACACGGTGTACAGTGGGGGTTCGGTATCTAGTGGCCAGTCCGGGGAGATGCCTACCCGTCACCGTTCCAGCTGCCTGAGAATCCTATAAGGGTTAGTAAGTAAGAGATGCCAGCTCCCGCGACCATACGGGCGCTGGTGATGTGTTTGCCTGCTTTTTGAATCTATAGGACGCGGAACGGGGTTGCGGCCTTTTCCCGGGGTACGGCCAGTGTGTCGCTGTGGCAGCAGCCGCCGCTGAGCCTCAGGCACCTACCCCACCTTGTACCCGGCTTGACTCTGCATCTTTATCCAATAATACCTTCATTACAACCCATACAGTGTTTCCGGTAAAGGTCCCAGGCCAGGGCTGTCATATCCTGAACTCGTGCGCGATATTGCGGCGTAGGCTATTCATTCCATTTATATATCTACAACATCAGGATGTGAGTTGCTCCATCTTCGACCTTTAAGTTTCATTATTACAGCATACATTTCCGAACACGCCATCGTCGATTCTCATCAATGCTATTCTGTACGCCTGGCAGCCTCGTTGGATGAAGTATGAAGTCTTCATCTTATTGCTTTTCGAGCAGTGGCGGCGGACTGGAACGGGCCGGTGCTGACTCGGACTGTTGCACGGATTCAGAGATTACTTCGAGCATGAACCTTACACTGTTGGCGCCGTCTTTTGTATGGCCCTTAGAGGGATTTCGGCGGGCAAAGTATTTGAATAGTGGGTTAAACTAGGGGGTTTGAATAGGCGTAAGATTGGGATGAATGCTTTGGACCCCTAGGTATTCCCACTTCGCAGAGGGGAAGAGTGACCACAACGGAGAGTCTATATTATTTTCCAGGAAACAATACAGACTAGCTTATCAGTCATATCAAATTTTATAGCCTGGGTCTCCTACGCTCTTTGTCCTTACGCTATGTTTGGCCTAGACTCCCTATCTTAGTAGTTTCTAGGTAGACGCCCACAGCAACATAGAGAATCTCGTAACTGAACATGTCGGCTAAGTTTTTACATTTAGGCTACCCCCACGCATTGATATGGCTGACACAGGGCTCTAACTAGTAGCTATAGCCGCTTGCCATTTGGACTCCGGTAAGATTCCGGCGGCAGCCACCATTCTAGATGGCTCAAGCTTTTTCAGTCTCCGTGAGATAATGCCATGGCACATGCCTGCGTCATCGATACATGCCGACATTATGCTCTGCTACTAAGAGTGCTCTTGGCCCGCATACTTGGCACAGAACACTGCTGTTCAGGCCACTTGAAATGTGCGCTCCGCCCATCCGTACGCTCTCTTCAGACGGCGTGCAAAAATGAGCAACATGTATCCCTCAATGCGCGATTTGTGAGGGCAGTGGAACGTCACCGATCTCTGTACGGGCATGTCCTCTGGAGGAAAGAAGGTGTACACCGAGCCGAACTTGGGTATGACTGAGAATCCCAAGTCGGCCATGGCTGCTTCGAACCCAGCCCACGTGACGGAGCCTCGAGACTCAGACCTCGAAAATAGCGTAGAGAAGACTGCGGCCGTGGAATCCTTTACCCTGAAAGGCTGGGGCGGCTGAGTGATCAATACATCTTCGAGGGCGGGAGATTGTTCCGAGGAAGTGATTTCGTATATAGATGAATGCGCTGGACGAGTCTTCTCCTTCTGTTTTCTCTGCTGCACGCGGATTTCCTGGGGTTGTGGAGCCTCTGCCGGCAATGGTACATACTCAGCCTTGGTCTGCTGCTCACTCTTGAGTCTCAACTGGTCCTGGAGACGCGAAATACAATCTTCAATCAGGTCTTGATAGAGGAATCCCATCCTCGTACCTGTCTTCTCGACGATGAACTGGTCAAGTGTTTTTAGAGCACCTTCAGTCATGCCAGGCTCCAGAAGGTTATCGATGGGGATCACGAAATCACCTAGGTCAATTTGTGACTTCAGTTGATTCAGCTCATTTTCCAGCTCTGCTGAACTAGAGACGAACAGCTGCCCCTTTTTCCGATTGAAAGAAGGCATTGCGATAGCTGGAGACAGAGAATGGATGAACCCAACGATGATAGCCAGGTCGCAAAGTGCGTCAATCTCTGGTTCGTGTAATGACTCTCTATCCTCAGGGTGGGATTTATGGAGGTCGTCAAGTTTCTTGATCCAGTCGACAGCCTTCGAGGCATTGGTCTCTGGTTGACATAAGCGCAACATGTAATGGAGTTGGGGATCCTCTCGAGTCAAAAGCTCCGGATTGCCTTTCATATTGACACGCGCATTGCCGTTGTCGTACGCGTTGGATACACGTTTAAACCATTTCGAGCCGGTGCGTGTCGAAACGTGACGCTTGAAAATAGCTTGTGCGCGGGTATACTCCATATGACACAAGTTAGAGATTTCCTGGAGGACGATTGCTCGATGAGACTTATCCGTCAAGGCTTTGAGGATCTCTAGCAGACGGCACATGTAGTTCCATATCGCCGCACTTTTGACTGCACTGTGGACTGCATCCAATGCTGCGGCACTGATATACTTGTCGGTGTGCGCCGGCAGCATACGGCCTCTCTCGTCCGGGACAAGTTCGGGTCTGCTGAAAAACCATACGTTAACAGCATGGGCAAACACAACAGGCTCCGTACACAGCAGGTTCAAGCCGTCATCAAGCGAGGCTTTCTGGTCAAGAGCGCTATTGTGGAGATCCGGGAGGTCAAGTTTGGACGGTGTAGCCTTAATAGAGAGCTTGGAGAAAGCAGCTGACGCAGCATCGACAGGTTTCTTTGGCCGCTGCTGCTTGCTTCTGGTGGTCGACCCCTCTTCCAAAACGTCCTCGACCATGATGTTAAGACATTGCAATAGCTGGTGTTGCCTCAAGAGAATCAATTCGCCAGTAGACTGTGGTATGCATAGACCGGCTCTGATGGCGGGCTGGAAAGCCTGTAGAGACTCCTCCTTATCCTTCACTAGCTTAAACGAATTCCCATACACTTTCAGCAGCAGATGTCAGCCATTATTCTCTTCTTCAGATGAGTCCTCCTAGACTATGAGGATGTGTCGGAGGTTATTATGCCCCGAATGTCTCCACCGAAAAAACTGTGTTTAAATCAGACAACTATGGGGAGAAATCAATCTGAAATCACTTACTGTCTCCATCGATAAAGAAAGTATAGCAATCTTTGAAGGAATCTATGTGGCGGAGGTTTCTTGTCCGCATCATCTCCGTAATCAACTGATGATCGCTGGAAATGTATTGCTCCTCCAGGGATGTCGTAGCGCGGTGTTTGAGAAGGTCCAAGAAAAAATCAGACTGCGGTGCCGTAATGTCTCGTAAATTCCATTCTGGTACGAACTTGCAGACATTGCCCAACGAGGGATCCGTAGGGTGCCGCAGGACGGCGCCATCTGCTGCACCGGCCTTCATTGCTTTGGCACGCTGAGCCTGATTCAGTGAGCGCCATATCTGCTCGATCCTGGATCCGTGAGCTCGGTATTTCCGACCAAGGTCTCTATGAAGCTCCTTCACTACGCTTGCATATCCACCTTCCTCCATCTTTCTCGGCTACAAGGATGTTTATCGGAAGGTTTGGGAGTGTCGTGAAGTAGATTAGGTATGGTTCACCCTAGTAGGTACTTGGTGCAAATGGGGTCTCCTAGTAGCATTGTTGGTAGCAAGTACTTTACGCTGCTGTTTTGCTGGTCTGTGGGGTCGGCAGCCAGCTTAATAAAATGGCCACAGCCGCCTGCCGGCTGGCGACTTACGATGGAATATGGTGGAGATAACATTCAGGAGAGAGGGAGTAACCACTAGCCATGTAACAGGGTATTCAATAGTAATAAAAACGGGTGTGTGTCTAGGGGTAAATGATGGTGTCCAAATTGGATAAGATCTATCTCTCGACCTAGGACCTAAAATCACCTTCTATAACATGCACAGTGCATAATTACCCTGTTCCCGACCCTTCAAAGCCTTTCTGGCATATGCAACCTTACCACTATACCAATCGTCCCCCATTGGATAAGCTGTGCCCTCACAACGTAACGTCCTGATCTCATATAGCCCTAGGCTCGATACGGCCCATGGCTTCGTACACATTCCTATTTCTTGCTGCCTCCTGATATCTAGAGCATGCTGGCAACCTACCTCACTTGGGCGCAGAGAGGGATATGCCAGGGAGCTTTTGGGAATCCTGCCTCTGACCACATGTCAGCGGCTAAGGGGCAAGGAGAGACGGCCCGTAACCACCACTCTTTGCTGCAGCCGGTGCTGGGACAGGACTGACAGGTAATGGAATGATTAACCCGGTTGTTGGGGCATTGTTATCGCCTGATCAGAACGGTTCCCGTATATGTACGTATGGCATTGGTTGCTCGGTAGGAAGTATCGACTAAATGTTGCGACTTGGCTGCAGAACATCGTGTACGGCGGCTGCAGATATGACGATAACTCTGATTCAATGACTCAAAGAAGTCATTGTCGCCTGTTTAGAAAAGCTGTGTGCTTACAGCGAGGTGTCTTGGCCGCAGAGGTGAAGTTGTAGTATGGCTTAACCGCTGTAATGCCGATTGGAGATAGTTTTACGCGACATATCGAAACGGGGTCCAGCCGGCAGCCAAATAATTCCCAAGTTTCCCAATCGTACCCACCGCCGATAAGGGGTACATGTTTAAGGGTTAAGTGCTTGTAGTTTAAGTTAAATAAGGATCTATCTTTCGATTTCGGACCTAACACTTCCTTATATTATCCATAGCATATTCCAGAATTCATAAGCTGTTCTATGCATAGGTACCTTACCTTGCATCAAGAGCTAATGGTATATGGTGCAACTCGATGCTTGTAGATTTCTAAACATTCAGACAAGTGATCTTCTGACTTGGCATATATATGCGTAGATTCGACGCTATGCACTCTTCTACAGCTTCTATCAAGGTCACTATTACTTAGGTGTACCATAGGCTCCTGCTATTAGGGAATCAATAAGGTAAGAGTAGGAATACCTAGGACAAAGAAATTATCTACTCAAAACGTGCCAGGACTGAGTCGGCGATTGATAACTTGTTCTCTACACGTATTACAGTTATGGCTCCCTTATCTGCTGTCGGTTTCCATTCCTATATCCTTGGCTCAGTCCGGTCGTCTGCATTATTGGCCTCAAGTATTACTTGCCGCAGGGCTGTGAATATGGGGACAGTTGTCACAGATCACACGACGTGGAACTGACTCGGGAGGGAGCTTGCCATACCACGATACCTGGCTCGGAATCTTCGATGTGAAGCCCCAAACTTCCCGTATAGCCACTATTGCCCACTTGGCAAGGAATATTGCATGAAACGACCCAAGAGGAAGCCCGATCATCCTTGACACGTCACTGAAGATGCAATGGAGCCAGTGTGAGTAGAGGTTTTAGTATATATCGGATATATCGGGCTTTCGAACCCGCCTTGCCGACAACTGCGGTAGATACAAACGAGTATGTCGACGGGATGATTGGGAATACCTGATATATTACTGCTCTGTACCGCGAGGCTTCGTCACGAGAAGGGGCCCATGGGAAGGTTGAACCTCTTGCAGGATCGTGTCTTGTGAAGAATAACTTGGGGTGATATTTTCCAGTCATTCAATAAATGGATCTTGTTGGCTTGTATTAAGGAGTCTTGCGGCTTGCCATCAAGGTGCCTCGCAACAATACCGTCCAAAGCGGCTTCAGAGTGATTCCAGGAGGTTTACCCGTCCCTACAATACTAACAGTTAGGTCCAATTCGCAGCGTTCCCTTTGTTCCATTTCTGGGAACTGGTAAGGTGTATGTCTACTGCCATAGTCTCCTGCTCTTTAAAAAGGATGTCCCTGAAAATAAATCGCGCGATTATCGAGCCATCCAGGGGTTCTCAGGAAGATCGAGAGATCGACCTGGATATCTTTAGTGGAGTGTCATAGCCCCCAATCGACTTTGTTCCACAAGGAGCAGTCCGTTAGCCTAATCCAGCAATGTCACCTGAAATACAGTCCAATAGAGGGCGATTCCAAAGTCAAGGATTCCACGGCTGAAAAGAGGATATCTTAGCTAAATATTTACGGGTTCATGCAACGTTTGGCGCAGAATAACTTCTGCGTATCGGTTGGGTGAGAAGTGGCAGTGGAACAAGTAGCTGATGGCCGAATGAGCGTTACTTCACGGGGATTCCAAAAAGGTAACAGTTATGAAAAGGGGTATTTTAATCGTACTACGCATGTGGCTCAGTAGATATCACTGGTATATTTTAGCCTATGCTGCTCGAGGCACCTAAAACTAAACAAAGTTCCAAAAGCCCCCGCCCCCTATTGTGAGACGCCGACTAGAGAAGATACTTCGTAAGACAACACTTACGATGTAGGTACTTTATGGGATGTTGTTAATACTGTTAAGTATGAAAACCTATGTGTACTCTCGGCTCGGCTCAGTTAGAGTCCCCCCCCAGTATCCGCCGCAGCTCAACAACGTTAGGGTGCCCCTCGCTAAAGACAAAGGGTATGTGTATGTTCGTATGTATCAGAGCCTCAGACCTCGTCAGGAACTCCCCGCAGCCCGTTCTCGCGTCCTCGGCCTCGACATCCGGTGGCACGTGGTACCAGACAACGCGGAACGCGGCAGCCATTTCCACACGCTCGCCGGCATCATTCATGGTCGTGGCAGGGAGCAGCATATCATCCACGAAGTCACTAAACGTCGGATAGGGATGGGAGCGATCCCGCTGCACCGCCGCTAACTTCTCCTCATCCCAGAAGGACTTCCCCATTAGCCCCACCATGTCGTCATTCTGCCCCGTGAGAATCACGCTGACGCCGTGCAAGGGCGGCTGCCGGGGCAGCATGCGACGCCAGCTGGCGTCCGGGCGCGCGAAAGCCTCTCTCTTCGCGAGGATGTGCTCAATGGACGGGAAATCGCGGCTCCCGAGCGCCGCGGTGTCCGTGGTCGTGGTAGTCAAGGGCAGCGGCTCGTGGGGTTCTAGGTTCAGGTGCTCGAAGAAGAACGGGAAAACTTCCATGAGCAGCGGGTTGTAGCGGTAGGACATGGAGCGGCTGCAGTCGGGTGCGAGGAAGAGGGCCCGTTGGACGCGCGGCACCTGGGTGACTGCATGCCAGGCGCTGCTGACCCGCTGCGCGGAAACGAGGAGCGTTTTCTCGTCGGTCAGGCAAAGTATGTTCTCGAGCAACTCCGGGGAGAGGAGCACCCGATCCTTTGCAGATAATGTAGGCATGCTCTGTAGTTAAAACTGTCAGGCATACTGTAAGTATATGAGTAGTAGGCGATATGCTTGAGATATCGAACTCGATACATGTAGCTGGAAAAGGGCGGAGCTGAGCACAACTATTTATATTATTACGGTTAGAGTCAGATGGCTGTCCTCAGTCTCAATAGCGATTTGCCTAGTTGATTCACTGGGAATATGCGGTTTGCTTATCTTTTCCTCAAGAATAATAGTACCTAGTGAAAGACCCATTACAGTTCTGAGGACCGGATGAAAGGTCACAGGCAAAGCTAGTCAAAATAGCGCAAGAGACCCTATCGCGGAACACACCCAAGGGGTTATGGTTTGCTTAGAACCAGACTGGTGGGCGACAAATCATAGCCATGACCAAGCTCTATCCACATCGGCCGAGAGCGTCATTGAATGAAAGCCTAGCTACTCCGGGGCCGTTGATTCTTCCACTTTACCCTGATAGAATGCCAGATATCTCTGGCACGATCTTAATCCCCATTCATGGTTCCCCGGACTACGGAGTGGCTATGAATGATGTACAAGTAAGGCACCCACATTCGAGAATTTCGACTGCGAGAAATCGTGCTAGCCGCACGTTACATTTTCTTTTTTTGTATGGGCCGTGGATGGGCTCCAAAGGCCCTTGAGCCTTTACGTTGGTAATGACGGCAACTACATGTTGCGCCTTCGACTGACTCACTGAAGGCAGTATGGGCGCCTTCAGCATTGACATGCTATCCTCTGATCCAGCGCTCCGTTTCTGTTTGCTCTATTGGCACCCGTCCTGCTCACCCACGTCTTTATCTGAGTCACCTCCGCGAAATTTAGAAGAACAGAGGGAATCGTATGACTCTTTACCTACTCACAGGCGCCCGTCAATCCGACCCCTTATTCACTTATCAGCCCCATGATTTCCCTCCTCACTCGCAATTCTCCTTCCGGGGCGCGGCTATGGCCCCCTTTATCGTCCACGTAGGCCCAAAATCCGAGTCGTAACGCTTAAGTCTCCTTTCTTGCTGAGCCCTGCTCGCGCTGCCGCAGGCGTCGCTGACATGCAACGTCCCCCAGCCGCCGTTGAGGGGGCTGCGAGCCGTGGTCTCGCAGTAGCAGTCCGTCACGACGCCGCACAAGACGAGGTGCTCGGCGTCCCTGGCTGGAGATCCCTGCGGATAAAGGCGTCGTGAGGTGCTTCTGGTTTTATTGCGGGTCACACCGGAGGCGCCGTCAATCGGGTACTGAATCGCGGGGGTGACCCGCTAATCCCTGCTGTCCCGGAGGACCGAGCCGCCGGGCCCCACTCCCGCACCAGCTGGTCCCCATACGGCGGTGTGGGGTCCCCCTCTGGGTGCTAGGCGGAAGAGGACGGGCCGCGAAGTCTCGATGATGAAGCTCTGCAGGGCCTTGATATTGGGTATAACTTACTTCACCATTGAGTAGAACTAGAGGAGTTCTGTGTGTCGATGATTAAGAGTGCCGTCTTCAACTCAGCGATCCGATGTTCTTGGGCTGTGAAAGTTTGAGTCGTAACAAGACCACTCACCAGTAGACATTACTTGAGTTGTTTGCTACGACAGCTCAAAAATGGATGAATGTGACCTGTTAAGGTCAAGATACCACTGAACGAAAGCGACGTCCTAGTGATGCACCGACCACCCAGTCCAGTCTGTCCTGCGGACTGCCCTGTTTGAACACCTTGGCGACCGCCAACCCCTCCGTACACCCCTCGAGGGAGAAGCGACTCGAAGGCGGCTTATACAAGATTCCTACGCTGGCCGGGGCCCTTAGTAAGTCCACTTCAGACATATGAGCAGATATAGGTGGGCCTTGTTGCTAGCAAATGGACGCAGGCGCCTGTAACACATAATCCAAGTGTGAAAATCGTAGTGTTCGAAGTTCTTCGTAAGGTAAAGAACCAAGTCGTTTCGTGCAGGCGACTAGTTACAGCAGATGCAGGTAAAGCGCCCAGAAGGAACCGAATGCGTCTTGTCTGGGAGCGGACTTAATACTAGGAAATGCGGGCTTGTAGACTAGACTCATTCTAGCAACTGGGGGTGCCTATCAAAGACAGCATCGGCAAGATCACTTAGGCTCCCAGTCCCTGGTCTGTCAGGGTCACAGGGAACTTTATAATGGACCTTTTTGGGGAGTTATGAGAGACCCTAGTCACAGAATGTTTTGATTGATATGGCTCTATTTGCTTAAGCGCCTCTCGATGCCCATTTTTGCAGTTATGTTCAAATACAGTGCCTTTGTATGCCAAATCGGGCAGGCAGCTGTCTCTCCCCTTATATCACAACAATGCTACGACAGTTCGAATCCAGAATGCAAGGCGACCAGCTCATAACGTCGCGGCTGCTTCAGCCGCTCCCGCAGCCTTGAATGCCTTCTTGCTCGTCCATCTTATCTCGACATTGTGCAGCCACTCCATGTACCTCGCCCAACCTACGATGTATGTTAGATTCGTGCGTGCGACACAAAGCCCGTGGGGATCATACTCCAATATGCAAACTTGCGCCCAAAGTATTTACCGGCGAAGGGCACTAGGACCATCGTCAAGAGAAGCTCTAGCTGCTGTATGCTCGTCTCCCATTCCCTTTGCGCCTCGTCGTAGTCTTCGTCGGAGCTGAAACTCTCGCTCGTGGACGACGACGGTAGAGAATCGATTTCATCGTGGTCAGAGCCCGAGATGTCGGGTATCGCAAAGGAATCGGAGAGAGACATGACCTCAGCGGGGCGGCGATGGCGTTGGTAGGTCGAGATAACGCAGTCGATGGAGGTAGAGTGGATGGAAGTACGGGATGGAGTATGGGACGGGGGGGGGAGAACGCAGCGAACTGGACGCGCTACGATGGGCAGATCTGACGCATTGAGTCCTAGGTCACGCAGAGAACGGTGGGCGGAGCTCGCAGCCGAACGGCGTCTCGGGTGCTGGGGCGCTGTTTTGGAAACCGCCCGTGATGCCTTTCCGTGGTTGAGCTGGGAGTATTCACCAGAGGGGGGAATGGAGTTCCTGCTTGCGGGTATGTGGCCCACAGCTTTCGTCAGTGCGCAGGGCAATCGGCGTGAATTATAGGTGGGGTTACCCACTTCGGGCCGGGGACATGAGTTTGCCGGCTACCGGAGCCCAGTTTCTCTTTTAGATGACTCTTGCCGAATATTAAAGACTTTCCAAGTGCCTTCTAGAGTTAGGTCTAATAATATTATTACACCAAAGCCGTATAAGTATATACAGCCTTTTATTATCGTGTTTAAATAAGTACTAATGCTTATAAAGGAATGGTTTAACTTAAAAAAAGTAAACAAGTTAATTTAAAGTTTATAAAAATACCTAACTGAGATGTTAAATTTACTTCTACCACGTGTACCTATCAGTGGGGAGCCACATGCAGTGGCTGAGGATCCCCGGGACTATCACTGGCGACAGGCCACCAGTCAACGCTGCCTGCGTTTCATCGTCAGGCCGTCCATCAGGCTTTGGGGAAAATTATATCAGAATGTCAAAGAATCAAACGTTCACGGCTATATATGTGTATGTAGATACATATAGGTACTAGGTATCTGGTATTAAGGAGCTCATATTAAGGCACCTCGTACCTCCCTCCAGGCTTTCTAATCAATCCCATCGAGTTTCTCCTCACTCGGCCCAACGTCATTCAGACGATCCCTCCATAATTTCACCACAGTCAACACCAAACAAACCGAAACTCTGACTAAAAGTCTCTTCACGCACGCAACACTTCGCAATCCACAATTATCGTGCCGCAGCAACACTTGCGGACCCGCGCACTCGTTTCTCTCAAAACGAGCAGCATCGCAACGACCGGTTCGAGCTTTCTCGGCCCTACCATTTTCGATTTTTTTTTGTTCCCCCCGTCTACAAATCGAGCGATTAATCGCTGCCGTCCTGATCTGGACTTTGGAGTGACACAACAGGGAGTTGTCGGAAAAGAAGACGCCCAAGTTGAAGATGGCGGAAGTGACAGAGGTGAGTTATTTCAATCTTGTGGCTATTACCTATCATATATCGCCTGCCTTTCCTCCAACTCCACCTGCACCATGCGCCAGGGAATATCAAGTCAAGCACCGTTCGGATTGTCCAGATTCTGGTGTGCAGGTCCATTTCCAGCGTGCAATTTGGGATCCCCAGCGCGCCTAGGTACAATTATGCGCCTGCGATAATCGCCTTGCCATCTCTGGACCTCTGGATTTTGCAACAAACACTTCTGGCTGGCTGGCGTTTCGTTTACTGCTCCGGTCGCGCCCCTCCAACATCCAACCTTGAACTCCATCTTTTTAGCGGCTGGAACCCCAACATGCTTAAAGTGCATCTCAAATATCAATAATCGATTGCCCCTCAAGCCCCGCCACCTACAGGTACCTAGGTACCTATTTCAAACTGTCGTCATGGTCAAGGCTTGCACATCTCCCGCCCCTCCGTGATCCGTGCACGCCCCTCTTTTCGCCTCTTCTGTCAACCAACCAACCGCAACAACCGGACTCCAGACACACGAGAAGAGTCATCACGGAAAAAACCTCCGGCTTGATATATTTGACACGGCCTTTCGGAAGACTCCCTTTTCTCAATACTCGTCCCGCCTGGATATTTCCATCATTTTCATCCTCGGGAATTTCGTGTATTTATCTTTCCTGAGACTGACTTTGACCTCAAAAGGAACGTCCCCCCCTTCCTGATCGCAAACAGCGAAAATCAGTCGTCTTCAACTCAGAAGCCATAGTAGTCGACGCAGACGGCAAGGTTACGACCATGTCTTCCGCCGAAGAGACCAAGGAGACGGCCCAGTCGCATACACCCCGTACGCCGCCGCTGTCAGCCGCCCTTGGAGCCTCTGCTGATCCGAAAGAAGAAGCACCCCTTGAAGAGCAGCCCGCTGAAGATGGTGGTCTCGATCTCACCATGAAGAAGAAAAAGAAGAAGAAGAAGACCGAGGACACCGAGGGAGCTGAGCCTGCTGAGGGTGCTGCCGAGGGTACTGCTGACGACGGAGGGCTGGACCTGGGCATGAAGAAGAAAAAGAAGAAGAAGGTTACGAAAGATGACGAATTTGCCGCTAAGCTGGCGGAGCTCGACATAAATAAGGAGGGCGAGGCCGACGGAGCTAAGGGAGAGAAGGGTGAGGAGCAGACGGGCGATATGGAGAAGGGAACCGGTATCTACAGTCACGATGAGGAGCGCCCTATCGGCTATGAGTTGCTGCTTGGACGCTTCTTCAGTCTGTTATCCCAGAAGAACCCTGACCACGCCTCGAGCGGATCACGAAGCTACAAGATCCCGCCTCCCCAGTGTATGCGTGAAGGAAACAAGGTAAGCATTTGGAATACTCCTGCCCCTCTTCTGTAGTCTGTTTTGGTTGCATGGACACGATGGAGCTTGCCTTCGATGAGCTCCCCAAACCTCGCCAATTTCGTGGTTGCTAACTCCGATGCTATATAGAAAACCATATTCGCGAACATCCAAGAGATCTGCAAGCGCATGAAGCGTTCAGAAGAACACGTCACGGCATACCTGGTAAGTAACACTTAGCCTTCTGCTTCCCTTCTACACCTACATCCATAGCTGAAGTTCCTTGTGGGGCTTATGGGAAGGTCCCCCACCTATATGATGCTCGGGCGACTCTCCTCTACAACAAACTATGGTGGGGACGTTGGTTTACTAATGTTGTGGTTGTAGTTTGCTGAATTGGGTACCAACGGTTCCGTCGACGGCAGCAGACGACTTGTAATCAAAGGTCGTTTCCAACAGAAACAGCTTGAGGCAGTTCTGCGAAAATATATCAGTATGCATCCCGTCCTCTTCTGAATTCCACATTCATTCGTCCGGCCTGATATACTGACCGATTATAGTTGAATATGTCACATGCAAGACCTGCCGCTCGCCAGATACTGTGCTTAGCAAGGGAGAGGTAAGCGTTTTACCATGTTTCTTTTGGATGACCTCACTCAGGTCTCTCGTGCTACATGAGCTATGTGTCTATCCGGAGCCCCACGCTCTTGCTGGCGGATTCTTGATCAAAATGCATTAAACTATGTACTACGTGACTCTGAGTCTCAGAGGATGCCCCCATTGTTGTTCCGACCAGGTTTACTAACAACGCGTTCTACTAGAACCGTCTAAGCTTCGTCACATGCAACTCGTGTGGTTCTCGTCGTTCCGTCACCGCTATCAAGGTCGGATTCTCGGCCCAGGTTGGAAAGAGAAGGAAGATGCAAGGTTAGGTTGATGGCGCTGTTGTGATTGGACTGGCATACTGCTATGGCCTGAAATGCCAGTTGCTCTGCTACGGCTGGGGTCACGGTCAGTAGATATGGTTATGCTGCACTTGACGAGGCGTTCAGAGTGAATTTATTGATCTACTGGGACTGTCCTGGGTGGTTGTCTCCTCGATGTGATATTGTACTCTAAATGTGTATTCCATACCACATTGATGAGTTGGTCACTACGCACAAAGTAACGCCAATGCGACGTAACGACTACACCACGACAAGTGGATTAGGCGGCTCATGTAGTTATAGTGGTCGTCTAAAAAGACTTACCGCGTAACCAATAGAGTCATACTCGTCATTAGTCGGATGGTCTGCTCGTTTTTCTTCAGGGAATGTGGGTGTCACTACCTATCAGCGGTGTCAACAAGCTTGAGCTGAGGTCAGATATATGTATATCATGCGGACACAAGTTCTGGTCACTCGCTACATGGCCTCATTCTGTATTTCGATGCCCACAATTTCGCAACTAGTGGTTGAGCGTGATGTTGATCTCAACCCTTGACAGGATTTATGTCTTAGACCGCATAATCTTGCCCTCGCAGTCCGGCACATCTTCATAGGTCGCCATGAGACGTATCCGTCCGGGCCCACGAACACGCACCCGTCTACGTCAACCCCCCTGCTCTCATGCCAGTCGCGGTAGACGTCGTGGTAATCCAGGCTAAGCCCTATCCCATAGCGACGGATCGGAATCCCCGTATCCCCCAAGGACATTGCCGGCCGCCGACACCCGCCAACGGACAGAATATTAGGTTTTATATGGGATCAGACTAAGTGAAATAATAAGTATATTAAAATAACTCTTCTTAAATTTATAAATTTTAAATGTTTTATTTATATTATTATAAGAAGTTTTAATTAATAAAAACGAAATGTTAAAAAATAATTTAAAAACTAAAAAAAGCTACTTTTAATAATTTTTAAGTAGTTTTTAAAAAATTATAAGGTTTATTAAAAGTTTATACGATAAAAACTATAAGTATATAGCTTTAAATAATTACGATTAATAATTAACTAACGGCCGACCTTTTTATTAAAATAAATAACTTTTTAATAGTTATTAACAGATATTAAATAACAGTAATTTTATATATTTACTTTTTAAAATCTATTTTAAAACTAGTTAAGAATTATTAATTAGCTAATTATAATATAATATATTAAATAATAATAAAAACCTACTTTTTAAAAATAATATATATATATAAAACAAGTAATTAACTTAATAAAATGTAATTTTATTTTTATATTTAATTCTATTTAAAAAAGACATAACCGTAAAATTAAATTAAATAAATTAATAGATTATATTATTAAATACTAAGCTTTATTAAACCTTAACCTTTTTATAAATTGCTTAGTTATGCCCTTATTAATAATTATTCTTAACGGAAGTTTAAACGGTTTTTATAATTTAAAATAACCGAATAAATTATTATTAGTAATGTTTTAACTTATATCGATTTAAAAATTAAAATTTTAACGTTTTTAAAGCCGTTATCGCTATCTTTTAGTTTTACTAGTAATTCTTTTATAAGCCGGATATTTTTTTTAAATATAAATTTACGCAAAAATCGATTATTTTTACGGTTTTAAATTAAATCGTATTTAAAAATTAAAAATAAAATTTGATTTTTTTCTATACAGTTATTAATATTAATAAAAATATCCATATATTTTGCTCGGTTAATTATTTTATTTAAATCGGATAATATAATTAAACCCGTTTTTATCGAAATTCCGGGAAAACAGAATATTAAAACTTTATATTCGGATTTAACCGGTACATTTCTATTATTTTAATTAATAAAAATTCGAAAAATTATAAAATCGATCGAAGTTAAAATAGTAAAATTAATAAAAAATTATTAAGTAATTATTTTATACGAATTTAAAGTTTACCGCAAAAAGTTTAATATTTTCTAAGTTATTATTTACTTTTTAAAAGATTCCTTTTACCGAATTAATTAAAGGGTATAAAGTTTATTAAGGTTAAAGCTTATCGGCATTACGTAAATAAATTTTCCAGCCGGTATTAATCGAAAAATTACGTACTTACGAAAACTTAATAATCGGTTTTAAAATAAAACTTTTTATAACCGAAACGTATAATTTATTATTACCGTAAAAACTATTAATAATTACCGTATTTGATAATATGAAATAAAGTATTTATTATATTAATTATTAATATATTATTTAGTTTTTTTATTTAGTTTAAATAATACAGCTTAAACATAACGACCTTATATTTTTATATTTAATAATTAACAGTTCAACAGCTTAATTATAAATTATTTATTGTTAAAATAATATAAGTTATATATTAATAATATTAAAATCTTTAAAGCTTTTTATTATATATAATAAATTTACATATTAAAAATATTATAAAAGGTTATATCTAGCTATAAATATATATAAGGTCCTTAAGTTTAAGCCGTATTATCTAGGCTAAATTAAAAATACGAAATAATTATATTAATAATTAATACGATAAATATTTTATTTTATATTTTAAAATACTGTTACTATTAATAGTTTTTACGGTTACGATATATTATACGCTTTAATTACGAAAAACTTTATTTCAAAACCGATTATTATATAATATTTATAAATTTTAACTTTAATCAACCCTATAGCTTTTAATTTTTCGATTTTATAGGCCTTATATAAAATGCTTATAAATAATAACTTAATCTCCTTAAAGGAGACGTAACCGTGGAACTAAATTGAACAAATGGATAGATTGTGTTATCGGTTGCTAAGCTTTACTAAACCCCAACCTTACAGGTGAGTTTTTCCGATATAGGAGAATTGGTATAATCCTAACCGTTTAGGCGTCTTATTCCAAGATGATTTTAAACTGCCCAGTTCTGCAAGCCCTTATTAACGACCATTTTTAACGGAATTCTAAACGGTCTTCGCAATCCGGAATAACCGGATAAATTATTATTCGTAATCCTTTAGTTTATATCGATTTAAAAGTTAAATTCCGACGTTTTTAAACCCGTTATTATTATTTTCCAATTTTACTAGTAATTTTTTTATAAACCGGATATTTTTTTAATATAAATTTACGTAAAAACCGATTATTTCTGCCGTTTTAAATTAAATCGTATCCGAAAATTAAAAATAAAATCCGATTTTTTTAAATAAATTATTAATATCGACGGAAATATCGATATATTTTATTCGGCCGATTATTTTATTTAAATCGAGTAATTTAATCGAAACCGTTTTTATTAAGATTCCGGAAATACGGAATATTAGGACTTTATATTCGAACTTAGCCGGTATATTTTAATTATTTTAATTAATAAAAGTTTCAAAAAATATTTTAAGATTAATTAAAGTTAAAGAAATTATAAAACTAGCAAAAGGTTACAAAGTTATTTTATACGGATTTAAGGTTTACCGTAAAAAACTTAATATTTCCTAAGTTATTATTTAAAATTCCTTTTACTAAATTAGCTAAAAAGCATAAAATTTATCAAGGTTAAAGTTTATCGGTATTATATAATCGGCTTCGGAATAAAGCTTTTCGTAATTAAGATATAATTTATCGTTACCGTAAAAACTATTAATAATTACTATGTTCGAAAATATTAAGTAAAGTATTTATTATATTAATTATTAATATAATTACTTTATATTTTTAACTTAGCCTAGATAATACGGCTTAAACCTAACGACTTTATAAATAATAACTTAAAAGATATTAAGCTTTTTATAGTAAATTTTAAGTTCGTATAAAATAACTGCTTTATAATATTTTATTAATTCTATAACTTTAACCTTAATTAATTTTACAGTATTTTTTCGAATTTTTATTAATTAAAATAGCTGAAACATATCGGGTAAATCTTATTATAAAATATCGGTATTTCGTAATTATAAAGTTTTTACGAAAAATATTTTATTAAAAATCTTTAAATTTTATAAGATTTTAAAACGAATTAAAAATATTAAGATTTGTATTAATTTAACTAATTTTTTTTTAAAAAATAATCGGATTTTACTTTTAATTTTCGGATTAACTTAATTTATAAAAATAAAAATATTTAAAAATTAAACAATTTTCTAATAAAAAATATTAACGGTATAAGAAAATTACCAAAAAATTAAATTTAAATAATAAAAGGTTTAAAAATTTCGAAGTTTAATTTTTAATTTAATGAAAAAGAAATTACGAACGATAATTTATCCGGTTGTTCCGGATTATAAAAACCGTTTAAAATTCCGTAAAAATAATTATTAATAAAACTATAATTAAGTAATTTATAAAAAAATTAGATTTTAATAAAGTTTAAAAATCGAAATAATATATAATTTATTAATTTATTTACTTTAGTTATACGGTTACGTCTTTTTTAAGAAGAATATATATGTATATATCTATATAACTAATTTATTTATTAAAAAGGTATATAAAAAATTATTATTAAATATAAGAGATATTAGTTATATTTTTCTATTAAGTTAATTACGTATACTTCTCGTACGCGAATTACTTTTATATAACCTAATAACGAAATATATTTTTTCCGATTAAAAGGTAGTGTTTACTTTTTAAAGTAAATTTTTTTAACGATTTGATTTTTTTAATAGATTAAATTTTTCTTTAAAAACACTTATAAAATATTTATTAATTTTAGCTATATTTTAAAACATTTAAATCTTTTACGTATTAAAACTTTAATTAATCCGTTTAATAATATATTGTTTTTAAAGGTATAATTTATTTTAAAAAAAGTTTTTTTTAATTTTTTTTTTCGTAATTAATAATTATATATATTAATGCAAGGTTATTAGGTTTAAGCCGTATTATTTAAGCTGAATTAAAGATACGAAGTACTTATTTTAATAATTAATACGATAAATATTTTATCTAATATTTTCGCATATAACAATTATTAATAGTTTTTACGGTAACGATAAATTATATTTCGGTTACGAAAAGCTTTATTCCGAAGTCAATTATTACGTAATGCCGATAAGTTTCGACTTTAATAAATTTTATACCTTTTAATTTTACGATTTAATAAAATGAATCTTAGATAATAACTTAAAAAATGTTAAGTTTTTCGCGGTAAGTTTTAAATCCGTATAAAATAGTTAGTTTATAATTATTTACTAGTTTTACGATTTTTTTAACTTTAATTAATTTTAAGGGTTTTTAAACATTTATTAATTAAAATAATTAAAATAATTAAAATAATTAAAATAATTAAAATAATTAAAATAATTAAAATAATTAAAATAATTAAAATAATTAAAATAATTAAAATAATTAAAATATGCCGGCTAAGTCCGAATATAAAGTCCTAATACTCCGTATTTCCGGAATCTCGACGGAAACGGTTTCGATTAAATTACCCGATTTAAATAAAATAATCGGCTAAATAAAATATATCGATATTTTTATTTATATTAATAATTTTTAAAAAAAATTAAGTTTTATTTTTAATTTTAAATATAATATAATATAAAATAACGTACTATATAAGCTTACAAATTAAATAAGCTCGCGAACCGTTTTTATCAACATCTTAACTATCTAACTTTAATCGTTAATATTTCAATACCTATAATATAAAACGTCTTATAAAAAAATCTAAGATAAATTTAATTATCCAGATTAAAAAACGAAACCCAAAATTTAGTTTTAAAAAGTTATATTCTATATATAACGTTCCTAAATCTATTTTAAAAACCTGATATCATAATTAATACGTTCAAATTAATATTATTTCCTATTTGCGAAAATTAATACCGACCGAAAAAAAATTTATTATCGAACGAATTTTTAACTTAAATACGTAAATATTTTCTATCCAGCGTTAATACGTTAAAAATATAACGAATTTATTATTTACGTAACGTATTACAAGATATATTAAGGTTAACTAAGTATTTAATTTTATTACACGGTAAAAAAAATTCGAAATACGTTTAAATCGAAAAATTAATTATTAAAAGGTATTATGTAAAAATCTAAAAATATTTTACAAATAATTCGAATTTATTCGGATTATTATTATAAAATACGGTATTATAAAAAAGGATATTTACAACTTTAACAAAACTGGATTTTTAATAAGGTTTTTTATAATAATAAGTATAATAATTATTAATACCGAAAGATGTAAAAAATCTAAATAAACTTAATAAAGGAATAAAAAATAAGTTATAATTATTTAAGTTATTAATTTTTAAAATTAAATTATACCGTTATTTATTATTATAATAGGGAAAAATTACTTTAAATTTTAATTCCGTAATAATTTATTATTAACAGCCGATTAAAAAATCGTATTAAATAATAATAATTAAATAACGAACGAATTAAGTTTAAAATGGATTTAATATTTTAATTAATATATTCGAATACGTACGAAAGAATCGAAACGTCTTTTTATCCTCGACAGTTACGAAAGTTATTATTTAATAAAATTCGAAAAATATTACGTTAACTATAATATTATTATATTTTACATATTTGCGTATTTTTCGTATAAGTTCTAATTTTTTAACGTATCCTGTTTTTTTTTAAACGCGTTTATTCGTTATATATCAAAAGCCTAATATAACGTTATTATATTTATATCGTTAAAAAAAATTTCTTTACCGGCTTTTATAACGCGTTTAAAGCTGTTATAACGTCCGATAATATTAAATCCGGATTTGCGAAAATTGGCTTTATTTTATTTAATTTTAATACCGTTTTTTCCGAATTTAAAATTTTTCCAGTTATATTTACGTTAACTGTTTCCCCGTTAACCTCTGCTAATTTTATTTGTTCCCCGTTTACGAAAACCTTTAAAAATATTAAAAAAGTAACAAAATAAAGACGTTATTTATAAAAAAGGATTAAAAATTACCAAGGTAACTTGCTAACAAAAATCGTGAAATCGGCGAATCTTTTGACAAAAAGTAACTTATTATTTTTATACGAAATTATTTTTTTTCGAAAAAAAATTACCTAATTACGTAAAACGAACCATATTTTAAGCAAACGTTAACAAATTAAAAATAAACGTCTTTAAAAAAAAGGGATATTTATTATACAAAAAAAACAAGCTCTCCTAGCCGAAAAAGAAAAAAGTAATGAAAAAATATAACTAATATCTACTAAAGGTAATCGTCGTAAAAGAGTTAAAACGAAAAAACGGAAATGTAACGTTTACGGCAAGCCCGGACATAATACGCGTACTTATAAAAAAGCTGTAAAAACGTCTAACGAAAAAGAATCCGATTAATTTTAGTTAATTTGATATATTATAGTTAATTAATTTAAATTTATTGTTAAAAGGTGCCAAAAAACGGTTTGCGAGTTTGTTTAGCTCGCAAGCTTATATAATACGTTAACGGAAATAATCGATTTGTATATAAATTTATATTAAAAAATATCTGTTTTATTAAAAAATTATTAAAAAAATAAAAAAATAACGATAATAAATTTAAAAATATCGAAATTTAATTTTTAAATCGATATAAGCTGGAAAATTACGAACGATAATTTATCCGGCTGTTTTAAATTACGAAAACCGTTTAGAATTCCGTTAAGAATGGTCGTTAATAAGGGTATAACTAGGTAATTTGAAATTACCTTAAAGTAAAACGCTTATAAAAAAGTTAAAGTTTAATAAAACTTAATAACCGATAGTATAATTTATTTATTTATTTAATTTAATTCCACGGCTACGTTTTCTTTAAGAAGAATTATATATATTTATATTCCGTAATTTAATTTTATAATAAAATAACGGTAATATTAATTAGATATATAATTTATTAATTAATATATTATATACTTAACTGTTTCGTATTTAAAATAAATCCGAATTTTTTAATTATTTATATAAATAATAATAACTCCGTTTTAATTTAATAAAATAAATACTATATTTTATAAATTTACCTTTTCTTTTAACGTATTATATAAAGAAATAAGCTATATTAACAAATCGGCTACGTTTAAGCATTTCTTAATAATATATGTATATAAAATAATTATAACGTAATAAAGCAATTTAAATTAATTAAACTCTTTATTATTAAACGTCTTTATAATTTTCTTATAATTCTACGCATTATATCCGGGCTTATCGTAAATATTATATTTCAAGTTTTTGATTTAAACTTTTTTATAATAATTATTTTCGGCCATTATTAATTACAATTATTTACTGCTATTTTTGTAATTGTAAAATCCTATAACGTAGGACATAAGCGAGTCGGCCACATAAGCAAGTCGGCTAACCGCGGTTACGTGATTTTTTCTATAAATTTAATAATTTATAACTACTTTAAACCTCTATAGGATTTAATAAAACTTTAAAGTTAATGTTATTAAAACGGTTACTATTTATAGAAAAATTTCAAAAAATATGGACCTACTTATTTTATTTTATTATTAAATATATATTTCCGACTTATAAATCAGCCCTACCTTAGATCTCATGAAATAAATTTCATTTAAATTAAAAAAATGATTATATAAAGTATAAGTCCTAGAGTCTTATTATAAAATATAAGAAAATTCTATAAAGTATTGGTTAATTTATTAAGAAATTACTATATTTATATAAATAGAGAAAATAAGGTAATATCTTTACCGAAAACGGTTATATTTACTTGCAACTTTATAGACCTTAATCCCCTTTCGGAATAAAGATAATTACAAATTTACATTAAAATTTATTAAAAATTGGTAAAGTTATTACCGTTTTAAGAAATATGGGTCGAAATGGCCGACTTGCTTATATACTATCTTCCCTTCCTTATAATAAATTTTTTTTTCGGCATTTATTAAAAATACAATTCGTTTCGTAGAAATACCCATTTTTTCTCGAAAAAAAGCGATTTCGTATAAAAATATTAAATTATTTTTATCGATATGTTACTTTAATAATCTTTAATTTTTTTATTATAAATATTTTTTATTAAATTATTTTAATAATTTTTTAAAAGTTTTCGTAAAAAAGAAAATAACGGAATTAATAAAAATAAATAAAGAAAAACGATAAATATAAATATAACTGGAACTTTTAATTCGGAAAGAATACGCTTAAAATCGAATAAAATAAATCCCGTTTATATAAATCTGAATTTAATATTATCAGTTATTATAATAATTTTAAACGTATCGTATAAACCGATAATAATTTTTTTAATAATATAAATAATATAGCGTTATATACAACTTTCGATATATAATAAATAAATACGTTTTAATACGGAAAAAAAGTAAAGCTAATTAAAAAATAAAAAGATATCTAAAATATAATAATACTATTAATCTTATAATAATTTTCGAGTTCGATTAAATAATAACTTTCGTAACTGTTGAAAATAAAAAAACCTTTCGAATTTTTAATGCGCATTTTAATATATTAATTAAAATATTTAATTTATTTTAAACTTTGTTTATTTATCGTTTAGCCGTTTTTACTCATAATAATTTCTCCTAGTAAAAATAATATATAAAATTCAGGTTTAATTATAAACTTTAATAATTTATATTAGTACAAATTATTCTCGATATTTTTACTAGGTTTATTTAAATCTTTTACACGTTTTAATATTAATAATAACTATATTTATTATTGTAAAATATTTGTAATACATTATTTTATAATTTTAATATAATTTTATATTTTTATTATGATTTTAAAAAGTTAAATACCTAATTAATTCTCGTATATATTATAACGTATTAAGAAAATAATTAATTTAATATATTTTCAATATATTAAAGCTCGAAAAAAAATATTTACGTATTTAAATTACAGATTCGTTCGGTAACAAATCTTTTTTTCGGTTAACGTTACTTTTTACAAATTAAGAATATTATCGGCTCGGAAAAATATACCGTAATATTAGTTTTTTAAACTAAGTACGGGGATATTATTAATAAAATACAGTTTTTTATAATTAGATGCTAGGTTTCGTTTTTTAACTTAAATAAATAAATTTATTTTAGCTTTTATTATAAAACGTTTTATAAGGTTAGTAGTAAAAAATAAATTTTAAAATTTAAAAAGTAAGAAAATTAAGAGAATTAGCCGATTCGTTTATATAGCTAACTTATTTATATAATACGTTATACTTTTTTTTAAATAATCTTATAATATAATTTAAAAACCTTTTTAATCGATTATATTTTTCGTTAAAAATTATTCTAAATATTTATTAAAATTCTATTTTTAAGTAATAAAACGTATATTTCTATTTTAATGAAATACCGTATGACTTGATTAATTATATCGTAATATATATTTATTAAGCTTTAAATTAAATCTTATTATTTATAATATAATAAAAATATAATAGGATATATATGAAATATTACGTAAATAATCGAATTTTTTTAATATTTATTAATTAAGCTTTAACAAGTTAAATTATAGTTTAGCAATACCTTTAATAACGGTTATAAAAATTTCGTAAAAGTTATTTAAGCTTTTTTTTAAAATTAAATTAAAATAATGAAAATTTCCGTTTAATTTTAATTTTAATTTTTCAATACTAAAAAATTAGTAAAAGTTTTTATTTTTTAATTAAAAAAATAAATGAGCATTAAATTTATTAATATACTAATAAATACCTTTTATTATAAAATTTTTTTTTAATTTAGATGAACATTTTTAATACAATATATATATATATAATTATAATATATTATATACGTAAGGTACTTATATAAATAAGTCGTTCGTTTTTTAATATTTTACGACAATAAAATTAATTAATATAACTATAACGTTATAAATTAATTTAAGTTAATTAAACTTTTATCGTTAAACGGTTTTAATATTTTCTTTTAAATACGCGTATTATTTCCGGGTTTATTATAAACGCTATATTTTCGTTTTTTTTATTTAAACTCTTTACGATAATTACTTTTAGCTTTTATTAGCTACGATTACTTATTATTACTTTTATATAATTTTAAAAACTTTTACCCTTTTTATAATAAATGTTCGTTTTTAAAAAAGTAATTCGTTTTACGAAAATAACACTTTTTTTCGAGAAAAAAAATATTTTCGTACAAAAATATTAAGTTACTTTTTATTAAAAATTAACCGATTTAAATATTTTTATCGCCAAGCTATCTTAATCATTTTTAATTTTCTTTGATAAATAACGTTCTTATTAAATTATTTTAATAATATTTATTAAAAGTTTTGTAAAAAAAAAAACCGTCCATATAAATATAATTAAGAGTTTTAATTCGGAAAAAACGTAATTGAAATCCAATAAAATAAATGCCGTTATTATAAAATTTATATTTAATATTATCGGTAATTATAATAACATTAACCGTATTATAAAATCCGGCGATAATGTTTATTTTAATAATATAGATAACGTAATATTAAATAAAACTTTCGATATAATATATAAAGAAATGTGAATCAGGAAAACTAAAATATATTAAAGAGTTAAAATCGATAAAATAAATAATATATAAAATATATTAATAATATTCGCAAGCTTCGAAAATAATAAAATATTTTAAACTTTTAATAAGCGTTTTAATATATTTATAGAAATATGTAATTTAATTTAAACTTAAAATCTTTCGAGTTTAATAGTTTTTATCTTTAATAATTTTTCAATTAAATAAAAATAATTTCTTTTAATAAAAATAATAAATAAAAATAAAACTTAGTTTTAAAAGTTAATAGTTTATATTATTATAAATTAGTTTTAATTTTTTTAATTACGTTTACTTAAATTCTTCACGTTTTTTAATATTTTTAAATATTATATTTATCTTTATAAAAAAACTTATTAAAAATTTTACTTTATCAGGATTAATAATATTTTCTTTTATGATATTATATTTAGTAATTATAAGCCGAATAAATTTAAATTATGTATAAAACTTTTTAATAATTTATTTTTCGATTTAAATACTTTTTTTTTTATCATTTAATAAAATTCAACTTGCAATTAATTTTAATATATATTATAATACGTTAAATATATAATAAATTCGATTTATTTTTAGTATATTACAATCGAATAACAAAACGTCTAAATATTTAAATTAAAAATTCGTTTAATAATCGATATCTTTTTTAATCGGCGTTAATTTTTCCAAATTAGAGATAATATTAGTTCGGTAAGCTTTATTATTATATCGGTTTTTAAGGTAAATTCGAAAACGTTATATATTATATAAACCCGTTTATAAATAAATTCGGGGTGTTTTTAATTTTAACGATTAAATGTATTTTCGCTTTTTTAATAAGCCGTTTTATATTATTAATATTAAAAAATAAACGATAAAGGTTATATAATAAAAATAACGTAAAAAACGAATAATTCACTAATATTAACGACTTATTTATATAATACGTTATACTTTTTTTAAATTATTTTATATTATTTAATATATTTTATATTTTTATACTTATCTTTATTTATTTAACATATACATATATATTTATATAATATATTATATAAAATACTTAATTATATAAAGTTATTAGGTTTAAGTTATATTATGTTCTTAAGTTTAAAATACTAAGTAATTATGTAAATAATTAACAAGGTAAATATTTTACCTAGTATTCTTAAATACGATAATTATTAATAGTTTTTACAGGTACGATAAATTATATACCTATTAAATGTGTTAGGATTAGAGTAAAAGGAATAATACGAGTATGTTAACGACTAGTTTGAAACTTACTCTTTTTCTCTAAGAGGGGAATAAGTAACTAACTCTATAGCGGCTACTTTGTAAAGGTATCGTAAAGATAGCGTAATAATGATATGTCGGATAGTTAACGTTATCTTAATAACGCGTAAAACCTTTTGCAGTTTTTTAGCCCCTGATAAAGCTTTTTCCCTTTTGGGCCTTTACTTTTAAAGGTTTAATTAAAACCGTTTTTATTTCGTACTGTAATTAGTGAATTATTTTTATTAAGGGGGCGTAATAATTTCGTAATAAATGGAAATAACTAATAATTAATAATAAAATGTAATCCGTATAATTTTTTCTAATTAATATACCTGGGATATTTCGTAATAAGATAACTAAGGTACCGAGAATTTTGCCGTCAAAAATTTTTTACCGCTTTTAATATACCGCTTTCGGTATATATAAATTTCCTTTTTTCCTTTAAACTTAATAATTTTTTTTTTTCGCGTTCGCCGGTATGTAACTTATTATCCGTTTGTAGCAAGTTCGTTTTTTTAAGTTCGTTACGGGTTTTTATATATTTTCGTTATTAATTAATAGGAAGGTAAATTTTTGTTCGTAATTTGTTTTTAATTTAGTTTTTTGCGTTTTCGTTATAACTTTTTACGAATTTCTTTACGGTATTTTAAAATGGCCTTTTCCGTTAAGCAAAAATGTACGTGCGTTTTATAAGTACTTTTTAGTAACTTTTTTCCTTTTTCGTTAATAGTTCGTTTTAAGGCTTTTTACGATATTTCGTATTTATATTATACGGTAATTATAATTCGTTCGCCGGGTTATTGATATAAAATTAATAAAACGTTTAAAAATATTAATAAATATATTATTTTTTATAATAATAATAAAATAATAATTAAGGTAACCTTATATTTTATTATTATTTAAAAATAACGTTATTAATATATAACGATAATTTTTTTTAATTTTTCTGCCCGTTCGTAAGTTATTTCGAAAAAGCGTTTTAGGAATTTGTTGAAATATAGGTTAAAAGCGAGGGTAAGTTTAAGATTTTAAAGGAGAATTACGTTTTTTATTTAGCCGAAAAAAGTTAAGTTATTATTAAAACTTAATTTAAAAAGGTTTATTAAATGTATAAGGAAAATGTAAGTTTTTTTCGTTATTTTATTATAATAAGTTTTGTATTTAATTTATTATTAATTCGGTATTAACCTTTTTGCTGTTAACGTAAGTATTCTCTAAACTTGTTGCCCGGAGTTCCTAGTAAGTAATAATACGACCGTTTCGATTTTGCGGCCGTTTTTTTTTTAATTTTTTTAGGAAGATATTAAATGAGTAAAAAATACCCGCGTTGCTTTTAACGTAAGTATTTAGCGATTTTCCCCTTATAATCGTTATTAACTTTTTGCGAAGGAAAAATTAATTAAGTTTTTGTTGTTATTAAATAATACGTTATTGTCGCCGAGAATAATAGTAACGAAAATAATGGTAGTAACGATAATAACGTTTAAACGTTTTACGATAGTTAAATAGTGTTTTTTTCGATAACGTTATAAACTAGATTTAAGTTTTGTTTTTAAGATACCCGATAAATCGTAGATGCCTTATTACGAGGTAAATATATTTAAAAATCCGGCGGTAACGTTTTTTTTACGTTACGACTTTTTTATTATAACGAATTCCCCTTAGTTATTTTTCGATTTTAATTTTTTTTACTTTAATAATGTTTTATATAAAGTAATAAGTTTTTTTAATAAGTAATTACGAAGTTCTTAAATATTTTTTTCAGGAGGGAAACCTTTTTATTTTATAAGATATTATTTATTTTTACGGTTTTTTCGATAAGTTAAGATTTTTTTTATTTTTTTTTTAGCGTTTTCCCGTTTTTATATCGATACCGCTTTTCCGTTTTTCTTTAGGGTTGCTTTTGTTATATTACGGTTTTAATAGCGATATAGAAAAAATATTGTAAATTTTATTATATAAAGCTAAAAATTATATTTCGTAAATTAATTTCGAATTTATAACTTTTATAATTTAAAAGAGTTTAATATATTTATCCGAAAGTTTTCTATTCGGTTTTTACTAGTTAATATACTTAGTGGAAATTTTTACTTATTGTTTTTTTAAAACTTTTTCGCTAAGCGGCTTTTATTATAGTATTTTTTATACGTATCTTAGACTTTGTAAAGGTGTTTTTGTAATATCTCCTTTTTTTTTTTTGTATCGTTACTATTTTTTCCTGGGCCGTTTTAGCAGGTTTAAGGTTTTTAAATTACCGCGGTATAAACGCGATATTTCCTAGAATTTATAAAATATACCCGAAAAATATTTTTATTAGCGTTATCTTAATTGCTAAATAATAACTGTTGTTATATATAAATTTTACCGTTAATAAATATAACGTGTAATTTACTTGCTTTAAATCGTAAAATATTCGTAAATAATATTTTAAAAGTTGATTTTAACGTTTCGTTTATCCGTTTATCTATGGATAAAAAGTTGTATTTAATTTCCGTTTAATCGTAAAAAGTTTATAAAGAGTTTTTTAAAAATTGTTTATAAATAAGGAATTACGGTTAAAAATTATATTTTCGGGTATATTATATTAATTAAAAATATAATAGAAAAATATTTCGGTTAAACCGTTAATAGTAAGCATTATTATTATTGCGATATGTAAGGTCGTTACGTTCAAGCCGTATTATCCAGGCTGATATTATTGCGATATAATAAGTATATTTTGGTACTTTATTTATTATAACGAAAATAATATTATAATTTTTTTCGTTATATAATTTTATAAATAACGGTAAACTTATAATAAAATTTATATTAATTTTTTAAAATAAGCGATTTAAAATTAATAACGAAACGAGTTTTTCGTAAAGTCGATATAACGCCGCTTTGGATTTTTAATATTTAAAATAATTTTTTAAATAATTTTTTAATATTTCGTTTTTACGTTTTCCAGAAATAATTCCGAGTTAACCGTTTATATATTTTCGTAACGCCGAAATGGTTTATTATAAGAAAATTATAGTATTAATTAAAATGTTTTTTACGTATATCCGGGTTATATAATACGTAAATTACGCCTTTATATCTTAATAAGTTGGCCTAATAGCTCAATGGTTGCGAGCCTGGATGTCTCTTTTAATTGTAACAAGCTTAGGCACCCTGTTACGATTAATCGCAAAAGATTGCTGGTTTAAATCCAGCTTGGGCCACTGTTCCTCTAGGTGGCGCCAGCCTAAAGGAGCTAAACCAATTGGGGCTTCGGCTCCGCCACCGTGTCGGCGACAATTAAAGGGTGGCTGGGGGCTTTAGAACCAGTTACGATTGGGGGCGTTAGGAACCAATTAACCAATCGGGTGTATCTATCGTTAGTTGCCGTGTCATATAACCCGTATTACGTTTTTCCGGCCCTTGGCCAAAAAGGGACGGTTTTTAGGGGGTGCTTCCCGGTCGCGTTTGTGCAATCCTTTATGTACGTACTTAGTAAATAGATCAGCTTCCTGTACATAGCTAGCTAGATACCTTAATAGCACTTTACCTTGTATATCTTAATAAGTTATTATTATTTTCGATACGTTATAACTGCTTACCCGTTTTCCGTCCTTTAAAACGTGTTTTTTCCCAGGTTTTATTAAAAATAAATTTATTTTTTTATTACAATTTAAAAATCAAAATAGCTATTAGACTTTTTTCCGACAGTAATACCGTTTCGATAACGTTGCTGATATTTTGCTATCGTAAAACGAACAGTTTGCGATTTATAATTTTAGCTAGTATATACCTTACTTTTTCGAGTACGTTTTTAGCCGTTTTATTTTCGGGCCTGTATATATCTGTTCTTAACGAAATATCGGTAATTTTATTAATAAGGTAATAAATATTCGTAATTTTAAAACTTAATTAAGTTATTTTTATTTTTAATATTTTTATTATTATTTCGATATTATTTTTTTTAGACCTTTTCGTTTTTGTTATTCCGTAATAAATCGGGTTTTTTAAATAAGTTATCGGCTGGGTTATTTTTTTCCGGCCGGAATATAATAATAAAATTTACCGTTATAAAGTAATTTAGCTATTTCAGTTATTTTATATTAAGGCGTTACTTTAATTTTAAATATTTAAGAATAAAAAAATCCGTAATAATTTTAATAGAAAATAACGAATAATTAATAAAATAACGCCATTTTTTAAAAGTATTAATAATAGCTAGTAGTTTGTTATTTTTTATAACGTAATAAGCTTTCTCCGGCGTTATCTTTTTAAATTTAAATATTAGTAAATACTAACGGTTTTTATAAAGCTAGGATATAACCGTTTTAATAACTTTTTTTAAACGTATTTATCTCGATATAAATAAATAACGATATATTAAAATACCGGAATATTTTAAACGTTATCTGTTTTCGGACAGATAATTATATAAAATTTTTAACCTTTTTACGAATTTAATTTATTAACGGTATAAATATTTTTATATAATTTTTTAATAAATTTTCGATAAAATTTTATAAAACTTAAAAAAACTTAAATATTATAAACGTTTTTCGATAATTATTAAACTTTAATAATTTTAATACGACCTCCTTTTATTTTAATATTATTCGGTAAGATTTGGAATTTAAGAAAAGAAATTAAAAATATATAAAATTTATATTTATTAATATTTATATGCAAGGTTATTAAATTTAAGCCGTATTATCCAGGCTAAACTAAAAACATAAAGTAATTACATTAATAATTAATACGATAAATACTTTACCTAGTATTTTCGAATACGGTAATTATTAATAGTTTTTACAGTAATGATAAATTATACCTCGGTCGTAAAAAGCCTTATCCCGAAACCGATTATTGCATAATACTAACAAATTTCGACCCTAATAAACCTTATACTTTTTAACTAGTTTAGTAAGGGGAATCTTAAATAATAACTTAGGAGATATTAAGTTTTTCGCGGTAAACCTTAAATCCGTATAAAATGGCTACTTTATAACCCTTCGCTAGTTTTACGATTAAAAATATCAAATATTAATTAGGAAAAAGGGTTAAAAATTCTAGACCAATTACTTTCTTTAATTTCGATTAATTTTAAGGCTAAGAAAAAAGCGTTAGTATAATAACCAGGTAAAAAATACTTAATACCAAACTACCTTCTTAAACCCCTATTAATTAAAATAACTAAAATATGCCGGCTAAGTCCGAATATAAAGTCCTAGTACTCCGTATTTCCAAAATTTCGATAAAAACGGTCTCGATTAAGTTACCCGACTTAAATAAAACAATCGGCCAAGCAAAATACATCGACACCTCCGTCGATATTAACAACCTATCCGAGAAAAATCGGGTTTTACTTTTAATTTTCGGATACGATTTAATTTAAAACGGCAGAAATAATCGGTCTCTACGCAAACTTATACCAAGAAATATCCGGCTTATGGAAGAATTGCTAGCAAAACTCATTAATATTTATATAAAACTTTTACTTTTTTAATTTTTTAAATATTTTACGAATATATTATTTATACTCTGTTAAGTTTTGTTATATATTAATATACCGTCGAGGTAAACGATATAAATATAATCCATTAAATTCGGTAAAATTTAGTTAATAGATATTTAAAACGTAACTAAGGTATTAAAAAGTTTAAACGGTATTATTAAATACTTAAAATAACCGTATCTCGTTCTAAAAGCGGTTTTCTATTTACTACCTTTATAATACATATTCGACGGTACGTATTTTTTAAGTTTAACTTCGTATATACGTAAGTACTTATTAAACGATCTAGGATTTTTTATATTAAAGGTAACGGTATATAATTTTTATAAATTATTTAATTAAGCTTTTTATTATTAATATAAAAACGTAACGCACCTTTTTTCTTTAGAATAAATAATATAAAAACTTCGGCTGGACTATTATTTTATTTAATTTATCCTTTTTTGTCTTTAATTTCTAAGAACTTTTTAAAAAACCTTAAATTCCTTCTTTAAAAATAAATAGAAAAAATCTTAAAAAGGTTTTTTTCCTTTAAATAAATTTATCGTATACTGATATAATAAATATTCCGGTAACTTAGGAGCTTCTTTTTTAAAAAATATCTTAGTATAATTACTATAATATCTTTTCTTATACTTTTCGTATCTTTTTAATATAAACTTTTTATTATTTTTACCCGGTACCATAAATATAATAACCATTATAGTTATAACGAAAATAATATTTCGTACCTTTTTCGCTAAATATACGAACTTAATATTTTCGCGTTTAAATTAATACCTTTTTTTAAGTAATAATTAATTAATAATAAGAATATATACCAACGTACTACATAAACGAATTGCTTATACAAGCAAATTGCTCGTTTTTTACGCCATTTTAATTATGTAATTTTAATCGTTTATTTTTTAATACTAATAATATAAAACGGCTTATAAAAAAAGTAAGGATAAATTTAGCCGTTTAAGTTAAAAAAAGAGATCCGAAACTTAGTTATAAACGGCTTTATATAATATATAACGTTCCCGAATTTACCTTAAGAAACCGATATAACGGTAAAGCTTGCTAAGCCGATATTATCCTTAATTCGTAAAAATTAATACCGACCGAAAAAAAATCGATTATTAAACGAATCCTTAATTTAGATACGTAAGCGTTTTCTATCCGGCTTTAGTATATTAAAAATATAACGAATTTGTTATTTACTTAACGCGTTATAATACGTATCGGGATTAACTAGGCATCTAATTTTATTAAACGGTAAAAAAAATTTAAAATACGTTTAAATCGAAAAATAAATTATTAAAGGGTTTTATGCGAAAATCTAGAGGTATTTTATAAATGGTTTGCGTTTATTCGGGTTATAATCGCGAAATACGGTATCGTAAAAAAGGATATTTACAACTTTAACGAAACAAAGTTTTTAATGGGTTTTTTTATAGTAGTAAGTATAGTAATTATAAATGCCGAAAAACGTAAAAAATTTAAATAGGCGTAATAAGGGAATAAGAAATAGTTTATAATAATATAAGCCGTTAACTTTTAAAATTAGGCTTTGTTTTTATTTATTATTTTTGCCGGGAAAAATTTTTTTTTTATTAATTCGCTAATAACTTATTTTTATTTAACTGGAAAATTACCGTAAGCGAAAACAATTAAATGATAAATAAACTGAGTTTAAAATGGATTAAGTATTTCGATAAATATATTAAAACGCGTATTAAAAATTCGACACGTTTTTTTATTTTCGACGGTTACGAAAATTATTATTCGATCGAATTCGAAGATTATTACAAAATTAATAATATTATTACATTTTATATATTTACTTATTTTTCCTAGCGGCTTTAACCTCTCGATATATCTTATTTTTCCGTATTAAAACGCGTTTATTTGTTATATATCGAAAATTTTATATGACGTTACGTTATTTATATTACTAAAGAAGATTTTATTGCCGGTTTTTATAATACGTTTAAAGTTATTATAATAACCGATAATATTAAATCCGGATTCGTAAAAGCGGGATTTGTTTTATTTAATCCTAATTACGTTTTTTTCGAATTAAAAGTTTTAATTATATTTATACCGACCGTCTTTTTATTTATTTTTATTAATTCCGCTATTTTTCCATTTACGAAAATTTTTAGAAATATTGTTAAAATAATTTAATAAAGACGTTATTTATAAAGGAAGATTAAAAATTATTAGGGTAGTTTGCCGACAAAGAT
Source organism: Monosporascus sp. CRB-8-3 (assembly GCA_004155055.1). Taxonomy (NCBI): domain Eukaryota; kingdom Fungi; phylum Ascomycota; class Sordariomycetes; order Xylariales; genus Monosporascus; species Monosporascus sp. CRB-8-3. The sequence continues at coordinate 44,158 of QJNZ01000154.1, forward strand.
AATTAAATCGGTTAATCTTTTAATAAAAAGTAATTCATTACTTTTGTATAAAATTGCTTTTTTAGAAAAAAAGAACGGCTATTTTTAAAAAATAAATTACGTCCTTAATAAACGTCGGAAAATTAAAAATATACGTTTTTAGGAAAGGGGAACGCTTATTGTAAAAAAGGCAAGGGTTTTTATAGTTAAAAAGAAGGGTAGTGGTGAGTAATTGCAGCTAATAAAGGCTGAAAGTAATCGTTGTAAAAAGGTTTAAACGAAGGAACGGAAATATAACGTTTACGGCAAGCCCGGATATAATACGCGTATTTATAAGGAAGTTATAAAGGCGTCTGGCGATAAGGAATCTAAGTAATTTAAATTGATTTATTACGTTATAATTAATTTATTTAATTTCGTTATCGTAAAATGCTGAAAAACGAGCGATTTGCTTATGTAAGCAACTTGCTTATATATTACGTTATTAGGTATTTAACGTAATTAATCTACCTACTATATACATATATATTAATTCTTATAAACGTAACCGGAAGGTACCTTTAAAAACTGTACCTGTTAAAAGGCCGGATAAAAAACCCGATTAATAGAAATCTTTTAATACGATAATAAATATAATTACGTATACGATTAATTTAATTAGTTCCTAAAGCTATCAATTATTCCAGTTATTGCCGATATAGTAACGGAACCGAAGCTTTAATAATCTAACTCCTTTAAGCTTAGCATCACCTAAAAAAACGATAGCCTAAGCTGGATTTAAACCAGCTGTCTTTTGCAATTAATCGCAATAAGGTGCCCAAACCTGTTGTAATTAAAAAAGATACCTAGGTTTGCGACTATTAAGCTATTAAGCCATTAATTAATAATAAAATTTGTTTTTTAAAATTATAAAAATCTTAATATAATATCTAATCCTTTTACTTTTATAATAACGAAATAATATTTTTTCATTTTCGTAATATTAAACGAATTTATAATCCGAATTTATAACGTTATTTATCCGTATATTATAATAAAGTTACTTATATAAATTTTTAATTTAAGTTCGGGTTTTAATTAAGATAATTAACTTTTTTGTAAACGCTTTACGGTATATCGTATTATAATTTACTGTAATTAACCTATTATACATCCACCTAAAGGTATAAGTAATATCCGAAGAGGGTCTTAATTTGCAGGTAATAATAGGGCGAAAAATAATTCAGTGGTCTATTTGTTAAAAAGATTTAAGGTACTTTTCCCTTAATTAAAGAACGGTATAATTATTTCGGGTTAAAAGCTTAAATTAATAATTAAAAAGTGAAACTAAGTAGGTACTATTTATATAAGAAACTTATTTATTATATATTTATTTTTTTAAGTATATATATTATAGATTTACGTAATTTATTATCTTAAGTAAATTACAAAACGTTTTATGTAATCTATTAAATTAAGCAGATTACCTTAAGTTATGTAATAAAAAAAAGGAATAAAACAGATCCACTTTTTTCAAAAACTGGGTTTTTAACTTTAAATCTCGGTTAGAGATTTATAACACTATTTTTCCTCTTTAAAGATCTTTGTCCTAAAAATGAAAAGGTAAGTGGCCTTCCATTTCTAATCAACCTTTGGTTTTTTTTAACCTACTAACTTATTATATTAGTCGGGTGGAAAAGTCGGTGCGCAAGTCTCGTACGAACCAACGTCAGGCTTATAACAACCGGTCTAACTTTATTTTTAAGTTTAGCTTTAAGGTTTTATTATGTTCTTATTACCTTTTATTTAAAAAGAAACAATATTTTATAACTAAAGGTTTTCTTAGTTACTACCACTATATTCGTTATTAACGTTATTACGACGGATTTGCTTTAATTATGTTTTTATTAGAAAATATTAACTCTGAACGTAATTGTTTTTAAAAGGAACGTCGGGCCGTAAAAAACAAACTTTTAAAGCTGCAGCAAAAATTTCAAAAGGAAATATTAAAAAAAATAAACAAATTATAACGCCTTCGCCGTTAAAAGGATATTTTAAAAAAGAAAGAGTTACGTTTACTTCTCGAAAGTCGGGAATTAAACTAAGCAGAGAAACGAGAAAAGGTAAAAAAAAAGTAGTACCGGGTGGCGATAAAATAAGCACGGCGTACTTTTAAAGTGGATACGTTTGTAAAGGTATTTACCTCTTTCGATTAGAACGTTATAAACCTGGACCTAAACGGAGGACCGTTATTGCCCGCAACTTTAGCCGCGTTAAAAACGGTCGGTCAGGGTTCTGCCGATAGAACGTCTTAACCAGGTTTATCGCATTCGTTAAATAATTAAGCGGTTCTCAAATATTTTCTTCGTATAAATATCCTTCTTATTTAACCAGATACTAGATTTTATTTTTAACTATTCTGGAATCCAGTATTTTCTCGATTTTATATTCGTTAATATCTTTTTCGAATTTATATTTATTTTTTAAAAGGGCGTTCTTAAATGCCGGTTTAAGCAGGGAAACATGGAAAATAAGATATATTTTTAGAATTTTAAACAACGCCAACCGGTAATTAATTTTCGAAATATTTTTGTTAATTTTAAACGGACCAAACTTTTTAAAATTAAACTTATTACTAGGTTTTTTTATTTTAATTTGTAAAATATTCGAAATAACGTTTTACTCCTAACGTAATAAATAAATTTTATCTTTTTTCGATAAAATTAGTCCCTTAATTCTTTTTTTATTATAATACCAGGCCATTCTTTATTGGAAAAATTACAATTCGTCTCGGAAACGAACTTAAATTATTTTAATTTCTGTTATTAATATTTCGGCTTTTAAGGTAATTATAGTAATTTTTAATACCTTAGCAAGTAATTATTTTAATCGTTAAGCTTTTATATTATGGCCATATACAGCTATATAAGGGGACATACTTATATCCTTATTAACTAAGGTATTATACGCCACCTGTACTAATAGTAAAAATTTTACCCAATTATCTTATTAATAATTAACATAACCTCGGAAATATTGCTTTAAAATCTAATTAAATTATTCCGTTTAATTATCCGTTTAAAAATAATATATTATTAAAAATTTAAATTTAACACCAATCTATTTAAAAAAACTAATACCGAACTTAAAAATAAAAAGTTTATCTCTATCGGAAATAACTTTTTCTAACACTTCATACTTATCTAGGTAATTTCGAATAAAGGCGTAAACCAGTTATTTTATTATTACATTTCCTTTAAAGGGTAAAAAGTACCCATACTTAATAAATCTATTAATAATTACCTATACTTTATCGTATTTAACTCCGGTAACTAAATTTTTAAATAAAAAAAAATTAATAATAAAGTCCTAAATTATAATATTTTAAACTTTATTAGAAATATCGGTAAGTTATAATAACCCGTAAAGCTTATAACGTATTACCTTTGCCTTATTATATATATTACAACTTTTAACAACTATTTTAACAACTCGGCGTAACTTAAAAAAATTATAATTTTTTTATAACCGTTAGGTAATCTTAAAAATTCCTTAATATCCGTATAGTAAATCTTCGTAAAATCCCCTTACGAATTATTTTTATTATTTTCTAGGAACATCAATTTTACCATAATATAATAACCAATCTTTAAATTATCCTTTTAACTACTAAACCTTTTTTTGTTCCTTTAAGTTATAAAAATTTCGGAACCGTATTAAAAGTTCTAAAGTTAATTTCTTAATTATCTTACATAGCTATACGGTACCATCTTTATTATACTACAATATTTACATACTTCTTTTAAGGATTTTAAAATCATATTCGCCTTTACGACTAAAAATATCCGCCTAAATATTTTCCTTTTCTTTAATATAATATATTCTAAAATTAAATCTTAACAGAAAAATCATCTAGGTTTTATATCGTTTATTCAGTTTTTATGTTTTTATAAATCGAATAAAATTTTTATAATCGGAGTAAATATTAAAAGGTTTTTTAACTTTACTAAAAAATAACTCCCATTTTTTAAAAGCGTTAATAATTATTAATAACTTTTTGTCGTAAATCGGGTATTTAAATTTTACATCCCGAAATGTTTAAAATAATACGCTATTAGGTATTATTTGCCGTTATTTTCCAGTTGCTTTAAAATAACATTTAAGGCGTAATCCGATACGTTTGTTTTCAGGCGTTTTTTCTTATCCGGATTTAATATTTTTACAACAAGTCCGTTAATAATTACGTTTTTTAATTTTTAAAACGTTTTCTTAACTTCTGGTAAAAGCTTAAATTCTTTTTTAGTATATTCCTTAATAATAAATTTCGTTAAAGGCCTAGCTATATTTCCGTAATCCTTAACTAAGTTACGTACGTAACTCGTAAATCCTAAGATTTAACGGATATTTATAACGGTCGCTTTATTAGGAATAAGTTAATTCTTAACTGCTTCTAATTTGGAATTTTAGATTTGGATTTATCCGGAAGTAAATATAAATCCCAAAAAATTTAGCTTTTACGTATGCCATATGCTCTTATCTGCGTTAACTAGGAGATTTACCTTTTCCAAGGCTTTTAATACTAAGGCTATATGCTTTTTATATTCCTTTAAGCTCTGCGGAATAAATAAGTATATCGTCGAGGTATACGAATATAAATTAATTTAAAAACTTGCGTAAAATAATTATAAGCATATTTTAAAAACTTACCGGGATATTAATAAATTTAAAGGGTATTACCTTATATTCGTAATGCTTATATATTGTTTTAAAGGTAATTTTTTATTTTTCTCCCTTTGTTATGCGGATAAGGTATTATCTTTTTTTTTTAAATTAAAGGCCATAAACCATTTAACTTTGCTAATATTCTTTTAATAATATTTATCAGTATCAAAAGGTATCTATTTTTAACGGTAATATCATTTAACTGTCGATAGTTAATTATACGTCAGTAAATAAGGTTTCCGTTTTTATCGATTTTTTGTTTGCCGTTTTTGATTTTTGGTACCATAATTACAGGATATCCGGCTGGTAATTCGGAAAATTATATATAATTTCATTTTAAATTTTATTAAATATTTTTCTACAAAACCTTTACTTTTTCTGGGTTTATATAGTAAATTTTATATAGTTTAAGATATTGCCCTTTTTTAATAAATATTCTATAATTTTATTAATTATGTTTTAGTAATTTATAATTAATTTATTCCTTAAACAATTTTCTAAACTTCTAATATTCGGGGGGTATTATAATAGTTAGGTTTAAAATTTTAGCTTCTTTTATTAAGTAATAGACTTATTTTTTTTTTTTACTAAAAACGTTAGTTATTTATCCTAAAAAAGTCGTTAACTTTTCTAATCGATATAAAGGTTACTAAAACGCAACTGCGGCATTCCTAATATAATATTATATTCAAAGATATCTGCGATATTTAGTAAAAGTCGTTCTTGGTATCCTTATATCTATATAAGGAGTTTTTTCGTTTTTTGAAGAATTCATCTATTTTCGTAAGTAAATAAATTACCGTTTATTATATATAACTTATAGGATTTTAATTTGTACTTTTATAGAATCTAGTATTTTTCTGCTGCTATTAAGGAAATAAAGTTACTTTTTATTTTTAAGTTAATTATAGCTCGGAATACTTTATTTTTATATTAAAAAGGAATCTTAATTTAATTACGTATTCCTTTAATTACTTCGTATAAGGTTTTATAAATAAGGGCCTTTTAATATTTTAATTTGGAAGGCCTTTAATGTTTTTTAACTTTTAGTAGTATCCGACTTAAGTAAATTTCTATTTACGAACTTTTTTAACTGCGTATTTAAGGCCATAATCGTTTTTATATTAAAACCAGGTTTTTTTTAATATATTTACAATCGAGAAGGATTTTCTTTGTTTAATTAAATCTTAAATTTTATTTTTTACAGGTTATAAAGTTAAAGAAATAAATTTTCGAAAAAGTTATTCCTATATCTAGGAGTTTGTATTAAATACAAAGTATCGGAATGTAATATAAATAACTTTGCGATATAGCTTTTTAACTCTGTTTTAATTTAAGATATAAATAACAAAATTTAAGGTATTCTAGCTATCGTAAAATCTTAATATACCTATATTCGTTATCGGGTTCGGTAAATATTTTTTTGTCTTATTCGGGCCAAAAATTATTGTTTTTTTAGTTCGAAAATAGATAAGGTTATTATCGAAATAATAAGCGGAAAAATATAATAAATTATAAGGATTTATTTGAGGTTTTTTAAATATATAATATATTCGAGAAGTTTGCAAAGTTCCGAAAATAATTATCCGTAATTATTAAAGTTTAGCCGAAACTAGCTATTTATTTTATATATCTCATAGCGCTATACGTTAAAATAATAAAGGTATCTTAACTTAATAGTTATCTTAAAAGCCGTTTATCCTAAGTAGTATTTATAAGCTTTAACTTTAAAATCCTAGCAAATAAGATAATCCTTATACTCTGAGATGTTATTTTAAATTTAAATTTTTATGGCACAAATAAACTTTAGCTGGAAAAAAATTGATCTAATTTCTTTTTTTTTCTGCCTTATTATCTGTTTTTTATTTGGCCGCTTTGGTTTTTTTCTAGGGTTAAGGAATTTTTCCCTTTTTAAAGTTCCTTTCCTAGGAAAATAATATTCGTTTTTAAAATATCCCTTTTTACTATAATTAAAATACTTTATATTAAATTTGTTTTTTTTAGGCTTTTTCGAAACGATATTCGTTCTTTTAAGGCTTATCTTTATCCTTTTTAACTTAGCTACTTAAGCTTTTATCGTTATTTCGCTTATTAATTCCCTTTTTTTAAGGTACTGATTAAAAATTCGTTTATCGGTAATAATAACTTTGTTTATATACTTAGTAAAAGATCCCATTTTAGGTTTTATGTATAATTCGTTTTTAACTTAAAGTTTTAAGCCGTTATAATAAGGATAAAATAACGCGTTTTTTAGCAGGTTGGAAACTGTTATTAAACGGTTAAACTCGGTTGTATACTCCGTTATTAACTTGGTTTATCGGAGAAGGTATAATTATTTAATTACGTATTATTTTTTTATTTAAATGTTTAAATAAAGTTTATATTCTTTTTTTAAAATATTCGTATTCGTTAAAAATATAATTAGTAATATCCGAGGATATATAAAAAAAGTTCCGTAAATAGTCCCGAATAATGGGTTTAAATTATAAAAAAACCTTTTCTGCTAGTAACTAAAAAATAGTTATTACCTTTTAATAATTTTTCGTTAAAATCTTTTTATAGAACTTTAAGTGGAGTCTAGCCTGGACCAGGAATCCTTTTATATCTGTAGACCTGTTATAAGGCTTAAGAAAAGTTAGCTTATAACTTTTAACGTTAGGTATTCCATAGTAAGCGGAAGGTAAAACGGTATTTTTTCGAAACTGGTTTGTACCGAATAATAATAGTATTAAGGATTTTTGTTATTGTTATTAGTAAGCAAGTTTAGCGTTTTCTTTTTTTAAAGCTTAAAGTTTACTTATTACAATAAATAACTTTTTATTAAGGGTAAATTCCCTTTTTTTACCCTTTTAGCTTTTCGTTCCGTACTTTTTTTCTGGCCTTTTCTTAACTTTCTCCTTTTTTTTTTTAATTTTTCGCCCTGGACCTTAATAGTTTCCTTAGAGTTAAAAATAGGTTATTAAGATTGGGAAGAAGAAAAACCTCCTTAGGACCAAGTAGTAAGTGGTACTATGTTATCGATTAATTAAAGGACTTTTTACTTATTAATAACGGAAATCGGGTATATTATTTATCTTTTAAACGTTATCCTATATTATCGTTTGTATTAAATGTAAAAAAGCTTATACCTTAACTAGGCAGTAAATTATTTGTCGGCTATTAATTAAGGAATTATTAAAATATAACGAACTTGCTATATATTTACCTAGAGGTATAAGCGGCATTCGAAAAGGGTTTTAATTTGCGAGTAATAATAAAGCGAGGAATAATTTAATAGTTTGTTCGTTAAAAAGATTTAAAATACTTTTCTCTTAATTAGAGAACGGTGTAATTGCCTTAGATTAAAAGCTTAGATTAATAACTAAAAAGCGAAATTAAATAGGTGCTATTTATATAGGAAACTTATTTATTATATATCCATCTTTTCTTAAGTAAGTATATCATAGATTTACGTAATTTATTATTTTAAGTAAATTATAAAACGTTTTATGTAATTTATTAAATTAAGCAGATTACCTTAAATTACGTAATAAGAAAAAGAAATGGAGCAGATTTATTTCCTCCAGAAACTAGGTCTCCAACTTTGGGTTTCGGTTGGAGATTTATAACATTTTCCTTTAAATTTATTTAACCGTAAAGTTTTATTTATTAATTCTTTTTGCGTATTTTTAAAAAATAATATATACGTAATAAGGAATTCTTTTTCTTATTGGCGAAAGTTTCGTACGGTGTTCGAATTAATACTTATTAACGGTTTTTTCGGGCAGTTCGATGGAAAATAACCTTTTTTTTATAATTAAAATACGTCGTTTCGGAACAAAAGCTAAGTATATAACCTTTTTAATATATTAGCTATATATATACTTTCGAAATGTATTTGTTATGTTTTAATTTTTCTTAAAATATTCGAATTTACGATAACTTATTTTTTCATATTTAAAACAGGTTTTCCGTAATATACTTAAGGATTTTCTGCAAGGTATAGTTATATCCGTTATATGGCCCGGATTTTGCGGTTATTATAAATTTTAAACTAGCTGCTAAGTATTAAAGGGATATCGATTTATTCGTTACGGAATAAAAACTTCTAAAATAAAAGCTAAAAGTAATAATTCTATATTTAAAACTTTTTATAAGCCGCATTTAAAAATTTATACGAAACAAATATAAATATAAAATTAATTATATAAAAACGTAACCGTATAAGAAAACGGCTTGTCGGGAGAATAATACCGTTTACTTATAAAAACGTAATAAAAATTTATTTATACCGTTATTAAAATGTATTAAATTTTTTTTTAAGTTTTTAAAATATTTCATCGAATTTTATATTAACAAAAACGAATTATCGTAATATATTCCCGAAAACGTTTTCGAAAATTATTTTTAAACCGGATTAATTTATAAAATAAACGTAAAGATAATTTTATACTTTAATTTTCGTAACTTTATTACTTTTTTATAATTTTTAATAAATATCCGTAAATAAGTTAAATATAACGTACGTTAACGTATAATTTATTTTGTAAAATCGCAACGATAACTTTTAATTTTCGAAAATAATATTTAATTAAGTCGTAAAGTTCGTAAAATCTAGGTAAATTTTCTCTTAATACCTTAATTTAAATGGAGTTCTAAATAATTTATCCCTTTTTTTATTTTTTAATAAATTTTAACTTATCCGTTAGTAACTAACGTAAATCTTTTATTACTTAAATTTATTAGAATTATATAATGCGTAAACGTTATAATTTCCGAGATCTTTATAATAAAGATATTATTAAGCATTATAAAATTTAACGCGGAAAATATATATAGAAAACGTATTATATTATTATCGAAAATACGTAATATAATATTTAATTATTAAACCTTACGGTTTAATTATAAACGTTATTATTTTTTCGTAAAGATATTTTATAAATATTATTACTTTTTTTCTAAATAACCTTGTTTATTATTTAGTACCTAAACTTTTTTTTCGTATTTATTAAGCCGTCGCCGAGATTTAAATAAGGTAAACTTAGGTTTTAAAGTTTAAATAAGCTTAATAACCGGGACAGCCGGTTTATCGTTATACGGGGTTATAATTATATCGTTTATTTCTTACGGTTTAATCGAAATAAAAAAAATTTAATTTATTAAATATATTAAGATTAAAGTAAAAGGAATAATACGGGTATATTAAGGACTAATTTAAAACTTGCCCTTTTTCCTTAAAAGGGGAATAAGTAATTAGTTATATAGCGGCTACCCCGTAAAGGTATCGTAAAGATGGCGTAGTAATAACATGTCGGATGGTTAGCGTCGTCTTAGTGACGCGTAGAACCCCTCGCAGTCCCTTAGCCCCTAATAATACCTCGGCTTCGAAAAGTCTTATTTAAACGAATTATATAAATAAATCGGTTAATTGTCATAATTTTTCTTACGTTTTAACTCTTAAAATTTTATTTTTAATAGACTTATATTTACTTTAAAAAACCTATATTATAATATATTTTTCCGACCCGATACCGTTTTTAATTTATAAATTTTAATTTAAATACGTTAACGTTTTTATTCGACTTTAATGTATTAAAAATATATCTAATTTATTATTTACGTAACGCGTTATAATAAATAGTAAATTAAATTATACGTTTAACTTTATTTAGTAGTAAAAAAGGTTAAATTTTATATAAATCGAAAAATAAGTTATATAAAAGTTTTATACGAAAATTTAAAATTATTTTATAAATAATTTTAACTTATTTAAATTAGTATTATATAATATAATATTACGAAAAAAATTATATATAATACTTTTATAATAATGTATTATATAAACAAACGGAATATATAAACGAACGGGACACTTTTTTAACTATTCCAACTATTTATTTTTAATTATTTATTTCTTAACGCCAACGTTATAAAACGCTTTATGAAAAAAACGAAAATAAACTTAACGGTTCAGGCTGAAAAACGAAACCCGAAACTTAATTACAAAAAGCTTGGTTTTATTTATAATATCTTATATTTTACCTTAAAAACGCGATTTAACGATAAAGGCACCCGAACTAATATTATTCCCAATTTGCAAAAACTAACGCCGACCGAAAAAAAATTAATTATCGAACAAATTTTTAATTTAAATACGTAAATTTTTCTTATCCGGCTTTAATATATTAAAAATATAACGAATTTACTATTTACTTAACGCGTTACGATTCGTATCGAAATTAATTAAATATTTAATTTTATTAAACGGTAAAAAAATTTAAAATCGTATTTAAATTAAAAGATAAATTATTAAAAGGTTTTATACGAAAATTTAAAAATATTTCGTAAATAATTTAAGCTTATTCGGGTTATAATTATAAAATACAGTATTATAAAAAAATATTTATAATTTCGACGAAATAAAGTTTTTAATAAATTTTTTTATATTAATAAATATAATAATTATAAATGCCGAAAAACGTAAAAATTTTAAATAAACGTAATAAAGAAATAAGGAATAATTTATAATAATACAAATTATTAATTTTTAAAACTAGGCCTTACCTTTATTTATTATCCTTATCGGGAAAAACCACTTTTTTTGCTGGTTTGCCGATAATTTACTTTTACCTGATTAAAAAGTTATTATAAACGAAAACGGTTAAACGATAAATAAACTAAATTTAAAATAAATTAAATATTTCGATAAATATATTAAAATACGTATTAAAAGTTCGAAACGTTTTTTTATTTTTAATAGTTATAAAAATTATTATTTATTCGAATCCGAAAATTACTGTAAAATTAATAATATTATTATATTTTATATACTTATTTATTCCTTTTATTAGTGTTAACATTTTAACGTTTTTTGTTTTTCCGTATTAAAACGTATTTATCCGCTATATATCGAAAATCTTATATAACGTTACGTTATTTGTATTACTAAAAAAAATTTTATCGCCGGCTTTTATAACGTATTTAAAGCTGTTATAATAATTAATAATATTAAATCCGGATTTGTAAAAATAGGATTTATTTTATTCGATTTTAATTACGTTTTTTTCGAATTAAAAATTTTAGTTATACTTATACCGACCGTTTTTTTACTTACCTTTATTAATTCCGTTATTTCTCTATCTGCAAAAACTTTTAAAAATATTATTAAAATAATTTAACGGAAACGTTATTTATAAAAAAAAAAGAAAAATTACCAAAGTAACTCGCCGATAAAAATAATTAAATCGGTTAAGCTTTTAACAAAAAATAACTTATTACTTTTGTACGAAATCGTTTTTTTTTTTCGGGAAAAAACGGCTACCTTTACGAAACGAACTACGTTCTCAGTAAATGCCAAAAAACTAAAAACATACGTCTTTAAAAAGAAAAAACGCTTACTATAAGGAAAATAAAAACTTTTAAAGTTAAAAAGGAAAGTAATAATAAATAATCACAACTAATAAAGGCTAAAAATAATCGTTACAAAAAAGTTTAAACGAAAAAACGGAAATATAACGTTTACGATAAACCCGGATATAATACGCGCATTTATAAAAAGGTAATAAAGATATCTGGTAATAAGAAATCTACTTAGTTTAAATTAATTTAAACCGTTATAATTGTTTTATTTAAAGTTTTTATTAAAATACGCCAAAAAGTATCCCGTTCGCTTATATAGTACGTTAATAAATATAATAATTATTAATGTTTTAAATTAAGCTTTATTAATATTTATTATCTTTAGCGAGAAAAACTATGTTATTTACTAATTTACTAATAACTTATTTTTATCGGAATAAAAAATTATTAAAAACGAAAATAAGTAAATAATAAATAGATTTAATTTAAAATATATTAAAACGCCTTTAAAAAATTCGTAATATTTTTTTATTTTTAATAATTATAAAAGTTAATATTTATTTAAATTCGAATTTTATTTTGTAACTAATAATAATATTATTATTTATATATTTACCTATGTTATTATCAGCTTTAATTTTTAATATATTTAATTTTTCCGTATTATAATATATGTATTCGTTATATATCGATAATTTTATATAATATTACGTTATTTATATTATTAACAAAGATCTCGCTAGTTTTTATAACGCGTTTAAAATTCCTATAATAATTAATATTATTAAATTCAAATTTATAAAAACTGAGTTTATTTTATTCGATTATAATTACGTTGTTTTTAAATTAAAGATTTTAATTATATCTATATTAATTCCGTTATTTTCTTATTTACGAAAACTTTTCAAAATATTATTAAAATAATATAGTAAAAACGTGATTTATAAAAAGAAATTAAAAATTAGTAAAATAATCTATTAGCTAGTTATTATACTAAGAGATTATTTACGATAAGCTTATCTAAGTGTTTAATACAGGCTCTTATCATGCTACTTATCTGACATACCCTCTTAGTTACTACCGATCAGGTAGTAACTGGTATTTCTCTTATGGTACCATCTTGTAGCTGCTAATGCATTTACTTTATAGCCAGTACTCCTTATTTAGATCGAACTTAAAGCTTTTAGATAGTTACACGGACTGCAGGCCGTTAGCTGCGGTAGAACTCCACTTTATAGAACGTATTTAAGACTCTTAATTATCAGCTAGCTATTACGCTAAAAGATTATTTATAATAACCTTATTTAAGTATTAAGTACAGGTTCTTATTATACTACTTATCTAATATAATTCGCCGATTAAATAAATTAAATCGGTTAATCTTTTAATAAAAAATAACTTATTACTTTAAAATAAAATTTCTTTTTTTTAAAAAAAAACCGGTTATATTCGTAAAACGAATTCTGTTCTTATTAAACGCCGGAAATTTTAAAATATACGTTTTTATAATTTAAAAAAAAATATAATCGCAATTAGTAAAAAGTAAAAGTAATTTTCGTAAAAAGGTTTTTTAACGAAATTATTAATTATAATATAGTTTATATTTATATTTTATATTATTCACCGTAAAAACTATTAATAGTTGCCGTGTTCGAAGATACTGGGTAGAGTATCTATCGTATTAATTATTAGTGTAATTACTTCGTATCTTTAGCTTAGCCTGGATAATACGGCTTGAACCTAACGACCTTGCATATTTTATATTATAAACGAAATAAAAACAGTTATTTATAAGGATTAAACGTTAAATATATTAATTCAATGTTTTAAATAAATTAATATAAATAAATTTATAAAAATAAAATTATAATATTACTTTAAAATATTATAAGCGTAGTTAGAAATATTTATTATATTTATAAAATTAAATTAAATATATAATTTTATCTTTTTTAAGTTTAATTTAAGTTATATAAATCATTTTAAAATTTTCTTTATTAAATTAATGGTTATATTTTTAATTAAATTATAAAGCTCTTAAAGTTGAAAAAATATTAAAGTTAGCTACAGCTCCGCCGCAGATATATTTCTAAATCTAAAAATAATGCCTAATTTTAACATGCTAAAAGATGATAAATTTCTTTTATTTTCTAAGCAGTTTCGTAACGTTAAGTCTTTAATCGGATTTTTTCGAATTTGCTTCGATTATCCCAGTACGAGCTAAGCCCAGTTGGCTTATAACACCGAGGTTAGATTCAAGTTAAGGTCTGTAGCTCGGCAGCCGAGAACGACATTTATTAACGAGAAACACTTCAGACGATAATTCCCACTCTAGCCTTAGTAATAAGTCTAGCAGATACTCATATAGGATACCGACAGGAGATTTCCATCAGAGCTCAAGCTAATAGAGAACGCCCTCTCGACTTGCGATATCGAGTGCGAAACCTCCACAAAAGAAAATGGATCGCGCTACCTAGTGGCAAAGGAATAAAGGCGCTACTAGAAGTTGTCTAGGCATTGTGATGTCTTACTAAAATACTCAGGCTAATTCGCACTGAATGCTCTGAGTGATGTCGTCCCAACCATAAATCGCCAAGTCATAATGACGGTCATCATAAGTGACGGCCCCTCCACGATTGCCGGTGCAGAGCGTGTTCCTAGTTCCGGGATTAGTTGAGGCTAATTTCCACTGGTGCGGATTGGGCTTCCTACTCATTGAAGATGTAGCAGTTGTATCCAGAGGCAGCCCTCGCGGAGCTGAGGCCGACAGGAACGGGAACTATAAGCATAGAGCATGAATCAATACCCGCTAACTATTTCTGCCAGTCCATACGAGAATCCGAAGGCGGATACATACTGCATTGGCCAGCGTTTCCACAAATCGAGTGGCAGTTTTGAAAGTTTCTGTCCACGCAGTATTCGAAGAGTGTGGCAGCGTAAGTAGGCGCTATCAGAGCGCCGAGGCCAGCAACGAGCAGAGGCAGCCGTCTTAAGCAAACCATGATGGGACTTGATGTAGCTGATGAGGCTGACTTAACCAAGAGTCTTGATGAACCGAGAAATAGTTCGGTTAGAAAATAACGGATAGAATGCTTGGAGTTATCGAGGGTAATTATAATCGAGACGAAATATTAGGAGACAAGTCGACCCTTTATATAATTCTGTGTCCAGCGTATTCCCAACGGGAGTATTTTTCGAATTGCTATTACATTTCTCATAAGACCAATACTCGTAGCACAAGGGCAGATTTCGGTGAAATGGGGAACATGCCTGCATATTATTTGCATGAAGTATTGCATGGTGCATATGCGTGCTTGGCAAGGTTCTATAAGAATCGGCCATCAGCTCTCCACAAACGATTGCAGTGACATGCAATGTGTTAAACGGTGTGCCGAATGTAGTAATGAGTTGATCACTCTGTCAGTGATAGGAAGTTAAACACTATCACCAACTAAAATGAATTTGAATTTGTTATGTTTCAAACTCCCTCTTCACGGTGCTATACTGCAGTGTATCCTGTCTGGCCGACTACGTGCAGTGTTCAAGCATTCCATAGTGTGCCTAGTTGGTCCTATTCTTAGATGCTGGTATGGTAGTATCAGCCGTATTGAATTTTCCCTGTTTCTACCGAAGAGAAAATTCGATATAATCGCTACTACACTATGCAGAGACTGGAGTCGCTAGTAAAGCGGACTCTGGAGAAAAGGGGCCTTCATCCCCTGCTTAACAAAGCAAGGTAGCAAGGTCAGGTTAATAGGGCGAGAGTGTACCAGATCTAATACCCGACCCTGTAAAGGCAGTCCTAGAGACCAGTTGAGCTAGAAGGTGTGGAGTGATCCCTAGTGCCGTCCGATTAGAGTCGTGACAAGAAACCACCACTCTTGTATCCAGACGGCGAACCCTGCCGCGCCCCACTGAGAATCACCTCCGGTTCCAGGCTTCGAATGACTCCCGTAGGCATACTGCTGCACAGTTTGCAATGTGCAAAGTAGGAAGCGAATAGGCTGGCCACAAGGTGTATCTCGAGGTTCTATCAAGGATTAGTGACCTAGACCAATATCTCGACTGATCAGTACACAAACAGGGACAAAAGAAAATAACATGATACCGAACCAACGGTTATGTTAGGCAAGCCAAGCTAACAGACTGTGCAAGATGTTGTACGTGACTAAGTCATTATTCAGAGGTCTATGCCAAGGCGGATCGAGGCGAGATGGTGTACGCGATAGATGCAAATTCGAGACGTAGCCCGGCATACCAGAAATTCTAACCTACAGTGCATGCTGTCACCTGTTTCAGCCAGCCTCGAACATCCCACATGGGGAATCTAGGACCCGTAACCTCGGCGAGGAAGTCGCTGCGAGAGATGCACTCTGGCGGATATAGGTGGGAGTAGCTTGACCCAAAGTGCATGTAACATTTCGGCTCAGGTACCCGCGGCTAACCCATAAGGAACCAGCGGGTCCGGTACCCATCAATTACCTGTCCAAGTTCGCGGGTATCCACGCATACTTACGAAATATTAAAACTTTTTAATATATATGTTTCGCAAAAGATATGAAATATGTAAGAATCGATTAGAAAGACTGAAAACTTGAAAATTAATTCTAAAAATGATATAAAATAATCGGTATAGGTTCTGAAAACGTAGTAATAGGCAATGGATGGGTAGGGTCTGAACGTTCGCGGGTAACTGATGGGCAGCCAATTGAGATCAATGGGCCCCAATGGGTCGTGGGTAACCTTTGGGTGGGTGGTTCCTCCCCCTCCCTACTCCGAAGTAGGACTTGGGCTGGGGCTACAGACTGTCGAGTTGGTTATGAGCTGGCGTTAGAGCCTCATCTGGACGATGACAATAGCTCAGTACGTATGGCTCCAAATATTGCCCTCTCCCTGCATGAGCGGATGTTGTATTGGGCAGCGCCTTTTCGACTGGGACGTTGTTGAGTTAAGGGATGAGGCTCGGTTTGACAAGGCCATATGGGGTTAGAGCGCCCTCAAAGTGGCGGCTGAACTAGGCGGCCCGTGCGCTAACCGCTTCATGTGCAACGAATCGGCTTCATCCAACTCATGCAATAAGTACACAAAGGAGGAGCCGTACCGGGTAAGTTATGTGGCGGTTGCTTTGATTCGGGTATCGTAATCGACTGATCGCACCCGGACGTACTCGTGCCACCCCAGGCTCTGTGGAGTCAGGTCCCCGAAGGGGTTCTCGGTACCGCCCGGTACGATGCAGACCAACAGCCACTGGTTCTAGGACCCGATGACCCGCAGGATGGGCGCAACTCTGAACTTCGCCAACCTGGACGTGGTCACCGGCCGCATTATGCAGTGCAGCGGCGCCTGGCGGACCGAAGACATCCTCAAGTGGCCAAGGTCGGCGATCACAAGGATGTTAGTGACGACGCCGGTGGAAGGCCTGTGGTCGAAGCTGAAGCCCAGTGAGCGCGCCACTGTGCTCTGACCGCTGTCGGCCCCGAAGATGCACTTCGTACGGATCTCGAAGTCGCTGCCGGTGAGGTTTCGCATGGCACAGACCACCACGTCGGACTTCCGCTCCGCGCTGACGGGCTCCGTCGGAAGGCGGAGATAGAAACCATGATGCGAAGCCTACTTGACTAGAAGCGGCTACATGTAACACTGCGGCAGGTTTATCCACTCGAAAGGCGATGCGCGAGCCGTCTCCCTCTATGGATGTTACCGCTGTCAGTGGAAGATAGGCGCGAGAAGAGAACAGACGGTGCAAGCAGGGGCATACATACTTTCGTATTCAGGGCGATCCCCAAGCCAGAACCTCCCCGTATTCCTCACCAGCCAGGCTACGGCACCAGCGGAAAGCTTCGCAGGATCGACCGCGCATTCCGGGCTTCAGACACTCGTCCTCGAGACTGATATCGCGGAGGCATTGTAAGGACTAGTCAATAATAGTCACAATAAGGGGGTAGTAATCACCCGAACCTTTCTCTGTATCCTTTATTAATTAGTTATGTCCCCAACTTGTGCCTCTTACCTGACTGACACGAGTAGTCCACTGTTGCCTCTGATGAGATGGTGGCTCACGCAAAAGCACTAAGACGACGAAATTGCAACCTCAGGTGCAATAGGGAAACGCCGCATCATACATCCCCTCTGATGTGACCAACGAGGTGGCAATGGTTGTGAGAGATGATGGCCAATCGAATCGGTACCAAGTATGCAAAGGTGCATATCGGTGGTACGATAGGGCAGGGTAGCAATGATCTCTCTGTCCTCGACGAATATGCACTTTCGATAGCACACAGCCTTGGAAGCAATCGACAGGGACGGGATCCAGTGACATAAACCACCAACTCAAAGTTCCAGCAACAAGCGGCACAGGGGACGTATAAGCTCCGCGAATTCGACCCTTTCTAGCTCTTATCTTACTTCATGATCTGTGATCTCTCGGCCGCGTCTGCGGACTACTCGAGTCTTGAAACCGCAGGCTCGGCTCATCAAGGACTGGAAGAAGACGCATCCGGCGGCAACTGCATGACCCCGAGCCTGAAGGCCAGGCAGGCTAGGCGTTCGAGAAGGACGCCAAGAGGTCGGCGAGAGCGGCGGACAGCCCCGGTGCCCTAGAAACCACGACCTCCTCCTCAGGGCGAGCTAGTCGAGCCTAATTCAAGGACAGAACACGGTGAAAGGCTGAGAGAAGGTAGAACACGCCGAATTTAGAGACTACTGGTATATGAATACTGTATTCAGCGGAAGGCCCGGTATAGCATGTGAGGATGTCGGGGTTCGCCATGAAAGATGCCAATATCTATTACCTACCCCACCCAACCGTCACTTGTGAAGCAGATGGAATCTTGAGTAGTGAGTTGCTCCCAAGTTCCGGGAGAAACAAGTCCGAGGCTGGTTCGGCTACCTCTACTGACAGCACATGCGATAATAGCGACATGAACCAGAAGCTCATGGATGGTGATGATATTGAACCTCGGGTGCTGATAAGAATGAACAACTGGACTATATATCTTAACCGACAGTAATCCCTCAAGGCGCTCATTTGGCGGCCACTCCACGCTCGCGGCAGTACTTCTCCACCTCCTTGCGAAGGGTGTCCCTCTGCCTATACACGAGGTCCATGATATCCTTGCACTCACCCCCGAGCTCCGCGCCGCCGCCGACGGCCTCGTACACCTCGGCCATCTCCTCCATGACAGCCTGCAGCTGGTTCGGCAGCCACGTGACGATGGGACTGCCGCCGGTGGCGGTGGGGTGCGACGTCTGCTTGAGGATGTACTCGCGGGCGAAGCACCAGTGGCGCCACCTGAAGTCGCGCACCTGGTCGAGGACCTGGATCCAGAGGCTCCTGGACTCCGCGACAAGACCGCTCTCCTCGTCACTGACGCCACCAGCCGCGGTAGCGGTCTTCGCCAGGGCGAAGTCTTTGAGGCCGAGCTCGGCGGCGCGGTCACCGACCCAGGCGAGGAAGCGGCGGTGGTTGCTGGGGCGGTAGTCGCGGAAGTCGCGCAGGATCTCGGTGAGCGGGGTGTCGGGCATCTGGACCTGCAGGAGGTTGTCCAGGAGCGGGATCATGGAGTCGTTGGCGCCGCTCTCGCCGCGGAAGCTCAGGGGCTTGCCGTCGCTTACGCCCTCGTAGACCACGCCGTCCGGGAACATGGACTGCGACGTGATGCCGAAGATGAAGGTGCGGAAGCTGGTGTAGGACCGCGGCTTTGACTTCGCCCACATGCTCTCCATGACCCCATTGACCTTGCGCATGGCGCCGAGGATGAGGCGGAGGCCCTCATTGAACTCCCGCCGCTGGGCCGCGCCGTCCAGGGCCCTTTCGGGCGACAGTGCCGTGAGGCAGGCCATAGTACCTTCAACGAGCGGGCCGGAGTTCCTGACCATGTCGATGTGTACCAGCACGAAGCCGGCCTCCGACGATGTAGGGTCCAAGCCGTGCTCGAAAGCACGGATAAGACGCAGGTTAGAGTACTCGAGCCCCCGACTCGGGTCTTCGAGGCGATAGTTAAACAAAGCATACGAGCCCGCATATTCCATAAAGGGGTAAAAGCCGCAGCTAATATACGTCAGCCTCACTACCCAGCATGAATGGACAAGGGGGAGACCGGTGCCGGTCTTACATTTCGGCGCACCGAGCGATAGGCCGGGACAGCTGGGCGGGGAGCACCTGTCTTCCTAGCCCATAGGGCTCGCCCTTGACGAAGCGCATGTGGCAAGGCTCGAGCAGATAGGCGGATGCTAGGAAGGAATAGTCGCGATACAGCGCATTCATCAGAGGGAGATTGTCTTTGTATTTTTCGACCTGCTCTGTGAGATCAGGGAGCTTGTCTAGCACGGCGTCCCCCAGCTCGCCCCTGGCAAGTAGGCCCGGCTCGCCTGACTGGGTTCGGACCGGCATGGCTTGGAGCAGTGCCTCAACAGCATCGAACTCCGGTGGCAGAGTGACGATAGGGTCGCACCGTGGCAGGAAGCCACGCGTGGTCGACACCATGAAGGCAGGAAGGGAGGTATCATTTGGTCGAGTGTCCTTGAGGACCTCGAAGGACGACTGGGCTGGGGTAGATTCCATATTGACAGAGTTCAGCTTATAGGGGCTCTCAACAACGGGGTTGGATATTTGGAAGGTTCTGGTTGGGGACGTAGATCCGCAATGATGTGAAGAGGAGGGGAATGAGTCGGTGCTCAGACCGCCGAAGCTTCGGTTAATATACATCGTGGCCGGAACAGTTCCGGCCATCACACCAAGAACAGGTCTCGGACCATGACGTGTGGATGAGACTCCGCAGGCGGTCTCGCTCTGTTGCCAGCCAAGAGAAACATTCCCTATCCCCACACTAGACGAATAGTGTTGTTCTCATTGCGTCCGCAGCACCGAAGAGAGATCATCACCAGGGGTGTCGTCGACATAATCGGATAATGTCAAGTGCCGCAAGGCCGGTTTGTGTCGGCAGATACTGCCATTTGAAACAAACCCACCGGCTAAGCCTAACACTTTTACCGATATTACTTCCTTCCGGTGACCATTTGACATCAGCCGCTTGGGGGTAAGTGCCCGCGCGGACATATATGATTCGTGACGGGCGTAGTCGTCAAGTAATAGATTCCTCCGTCTCCACTTCAAGCCGGAATCGGTCAAGGCCGGAATTCATTCCGGCCACTCACGTGGACGAGCACCACTATTAGGTTTCGGGTTCCTGTCAGATTACTAAGCCGGAGAGAGACATG
This sequence comes from Monosporascus sp. CRB-8-3, assembly GCA_004155055.1. Taxonomy (NCBI): domain Eukaryota; kingdom Fungi; phylum Ascomycota; class Sordariomycetes; order Xylariales; genus Monosporascus; species Monosporascus sp. CRB-8-3. The sequence goes on from QJNZ01000154.1 coordinate 65,398, forward strand.
GAATGCAACGATTAGAGCTTTATAAACATAAACATACCTCGCTTTCCGACTTTATCATTCCCTTGAGACCAGGACAAATGCGTTACCCGAGACGCCTTCGATCCAAGCCCATGGCCAGTTTCCAAACCACCCCGGGAATGAGTCCGACCTGATTGAATCTCCACTAGCTGAACACCAATGTCCTGCGTCATCTAATGTGCACCCGGGACAGCCACCGCTACTAGATCTTTCTTCACTTTGTTTGCCACCTGCACTGACCCTGCGGCCGAAGTCAAAGTTGGACTAATGGTAGCAACACCTGAAGTCGTATTTGACGAGCCGGGGGAGAATTCGGTGTCAGTCAACGAGCTGTCAGTTAAGGAGGTCGAAGGTCCAAAGGCGAGTGGATTTTCGCGAACTTCTGAGTCAAACTGGGGACCGGAGTCACTGTGACAGCTGTATGTATTGTGATGGTCCCATTCTTCGTCGTCCGGATCGTTGTAGTTGATAGGGGTCTCCATGCGAGACTGAGGTTGATGAGCTTGAGGTAGGACCTGGCTCCTGTGCGGACTCCCCAGTCGGCGTCCTGTTGGCTCTGGACAGGTATGATAATATCGGTAACGAGGACCAAGCCATTGAACTACCGTGATGATTGCTCGCCATCAAAGTGATCGAAAGGATATCATATTTCGTGGCGTCTCTGGTTCTCATGGTGAGGGTAGTTGTCCCACATAGATCCGGTCTTCAGCGGTGTCTAAAGTTGATCTCCACTTCGTCGGCTCGTCCCATGAGAACGTGTTTTCCGTCGCTGAATCCAACAAGCCTGAATAAAGGAAGTAGAAGAGCTAGGACCATGGGCCACGGATGGTATATTAGGTTATCTGATTGTCCCATATGTAGCACTAAGCTTGCGCAAAGTTGTAGTGACTTTGACGGTCGTGGTTGTAGTCGTGGTCGAGATTTAGGGTTGTAGTTTCATCACCCTTAACAGAGCTGGAAGGCTGGTCTCCAAATTCTTGGAGGAAGCAATCATCACGAACGAAGCCAGTGTCGAGCCTACGAAGCCCGGTCCGCTTGATGCCGGAGGAGAGGATTGTGCCTCGCTGAGAGTAATGTGTGAAATCTCTAAAGCGGTGCTTGCAGCTGTCGAGGATAGAGTCGCTTCACTGACGCCACTGGTAGTGGTGGCACCGGAAGGATACGTCCCTGTGGACCCCTCTGAAATTCTTGTGGTTGTGGCTGTTGCGAGACTCGCCCGTTCTAGCGACATGCTTTCGACCAGCATGGCGACTTTCATCATGCAATCGATGGCCTGGTTAGTCGCATTACTGAGCTTATCCTTGATTCGGGGGGTGTCATCAATGGCCGATACGGTGTCTCTTTCCTTAACGAGTGTTCCTCGCGCCCGAGGTAGAACTCTGTGGCTTTCGGTCTGATGTGCCTCATGCGCTTCGGATATGTTGGTTGGGCATATTGGCGGCGTCCGAAGGGTCGTCGTACAGTTGGTACTGAGCTGCTCATTCTTCAAATCCCAACCTTGGTTGGTGTAGTGATGCCATCACTCGATTGGAAAGATGCCAGCTGAGCGTAGAATAAGAATATTAGTGTAATGGAAGGGAGACAATTCACGATCAGAAGTTTCATGGTTACGAAAGGAAAGGGGCAGTAGGATAGAATGCCACTCTTTTGTACGGTCTGCATTCTGTATGGCAGGCAATATCTTGACAAGCCTAGGATAAAGGACAGTTGACGCTTCATATAATATGCTTTCATGTTGGTCCTAGATTTGTATCACCATAATTGCCTTTGTCATAGCGATCAATCCTTGACCATCATGGACCCGAACAGTCAGTCAGTCGGGCCATGTTATTTCACTTCACGACGCTGAAAGTACTCAAAGAAACCTGTAGCGGAAGGCTGAGATGTTGATGTTGGGCAGTGAAAGTACACACAATATTCATTATCCGGATGTCGGCAGGCAAGCTCGATTGCAAGGCGTGTTCGGTTTGGCATTAAACCACCACAGCACGATCATCAGGATGGTTTGCGGCAATGGAGCAATACCGTCTTTTTGCTCTTACAGGAAGAACCTGGGGACGAGTAGAAGGCCTGCCATAGGTTATAGTAGGCCCAGTTTCGCTACGGTGGCGGAGATACGAGAGATGTTTTCAGTAAATGGCGATGGTGAAAAGATCGCTTCCTTCGGGCTGTGCATCTTGAGCTCTTCAGTGGCAAACAGTGGTTGGAGCTATCAGTAGCATACATCCTAGTCAACCCAAATTCGCGTATGTTTGTCTAGTGCACGATGAACGAATAGTAAATCTAGCCCACTGGATCATCAACTGAGTGCGACTCAGCTTTTCGCCGACCGAGGTTTAGCTATTGCGTATCCGAGATGCGAGGACTGAGCCGCTTCAGGTAGGCCGGTTTCGCTTGGAACCACCCACATTCTAAAATTTTCTTCTTCCACTTAGGTTGTCAGCATTTCGCTAGCTGCCCTGCGTTGAAGTTGAGGCATATGTATTTCTTACGAAGCAGTGCAACTCGTAATAACCAGGAGAGGCATACGAAAGGAGCTTGCAGAAACGGAGACCAAAAAAGTTGATCACTCTTGGCGGCTGGCTAGGAGGTAGCACAGCATGGTGGGAAAGCAATTGACGGTGCAGAGAAAAGAGGCAGCCTCGTACTAGAAAAACTACTTGGAAGCATCAATGACAATGGATGAAATAGCCTTCAATCTGTGCCATACTGCGACATGCCCCCATTGAGTGCTTCATGGCAAGAATTATTCGTGTTTGCAATTTGGTTATGGTGGTTGCAGCAACGAAGGATATGACCGGATTGATGAGGCCCTCAATCGGGGATGGTGATATGTTTACACCCATGCTTATGATCATCAGCTGCGAGACTAATTTTTATTTGGCCACATGATGCTTGCTGTCTTGTTTGCGCACGTAGTCATGCCCCATGCAAGGTAAAGAAGTACAACCAAAAGAGGAACAATCTGGAGGTTGAAAGAGACATGCAATACAGCTTTACTTACTTGTTCTATTTTATTCTCGTCATGAAAAGAGAGACTTCCCCTTTTGCTTGCTCCTTCATGGGCGGAAAGCTCATCCCTCTTCTGTTACTAGGGAGTGCATCAACTAGCTAAATTTGGTGATGAGATCGCCGGGTTTGATGTTGGCGATGGCAGTTGATGAGACATGGTTTTTATTTTCCATCAATTTGGGGGGCAACCGCAAACGGACAAGCTTCGAATTTTAGCCTTGGCTTCAATGACTTATTCACGGATGTTACATGCCAATGGATGTTACTTGTCGCATGTATTTTCAGTTATCGTTGGCTACCCACAACATTGAAGGAAAGGCCATAGTAATCATTGGGTGTATGAGGTACCCCCGCATAGCATGGCAAACCGCTTTCAGTCTTCTGCGGATGGAATCAACCAATGCCATCATATACTTCCAAGGTTCGTACATACATCATGCATGTACTTCATACCCGTAACATTTCACGGAAAAGAAAGTCTGGTATTTGATGCTCAGCCTTGATGCGAGGCCGTCTCTGTGTCCTCCACACGTGACAAGGTCAGGTACATTAACGATGTACTCCAGTATCTCCCCCCTATGTATGGTCAGAATGTCCATAAAGGGCTCTCAGCCCAGACCACATCAGGAAACACCCAATCCCGGTAAACCTTGAATGCAGGGGGGTGAGCCACTGGTCGGGGGTTGGACTGGAACTCAACACACGCACCACTCTTTTTTCGCGAAGCAGAATCTTGACAGCCAGGCCAGCATTTGAGCCAGAGCCAGAGCGAACATGAGCAATCCCGCCGCCGTTTATTGTGCACTGCTCCCAAAAACGAGGAAAATGAGACCAAAGCCCCAAACTTACCAAAGAAGCCAGCAAAATGGCATGGCTTCCAGGCTCCCCCCATAATAATAATAACTTTCCTTTTCCTTCACCATCTCCATCATCATCATCATCATCAACTCCCATCACCATCTTCATCGGTTGCATCTACTCTCATTTCATCACTGTTACCATCACCACATCCCCCGTCTTTCCCTTCTTAAAATCTGAGTAGCAGAATCCACCACCACCGACACCGCGCCAATAACCACTACACCAACCATAATACACGCACCCTGCCTAAGGAATCCAATAGAACTCGAAGCATCACCTGACGCCTTCCTGCTTGCGGATCACTTTTTACCGTTGCGAAGGTCTCTAACCACCACAGGGTGCGCAACCTCAGCACCACCAGGAGGCAGGGATTGACCAAAGTCGAAAGGGTCGTCGCAGGTCTTTCCATACATTTCATCCAGCATAGGCGGCAGCGGCATCACCACATCGACACTACTTAGACAGAAGCATCCGACCATCTTACGATGCCTTCCACCACAAAAGCCTCTGCTCCTTCCAAGGAGAAGGACCGACGGAAGTCGGCAGGGAAGACGAGCAATATCGTCACATTACGAGTGACTCCAATGAAATTACGACAGATCATCGACCCGTCTTCCATTAAAGAAGAGTCGCCCGTGAAAGAGTCTCCCGGCACATCCGCGACATTGCCCAACGAGACTGCCGCGGTCGCATCGAATGGTGACAATGCTTCGGAGTCTAACGCTGGAACGCCCGCTCCCGCAGGCACGCCATCCCAAACGCCTATGGGACCGCCAACGGAGGCCCTTAAGAAAAAGGGTGTGAAGAGAAATGCCGCTACTGCCAATGGTTCGGACCCGACGGCCAAGATTAGGGGCAAGCCGGGTCCAAAGAAGAAACCTAGATTGTGAGTATAGCTGTCCCTCCTACTATACATGCCGGATCATGCCCTGTAATTTTATCCAGTGAAGACTGCCTATGAATACTCCAGCTATGTTATGCTCCTGTACTAACGTTTTCCCATAGGGAGGATGGCAGTATCGACCCCAATGGGCGCCAGAATGGCAGCACTTACCACAAGCTGGGCCCGAAAGCAAATCAGGGTGCTATCAACGCCGGACTGCGCGCCCTTGATCGATCCGGTGCGCCTTGTCGCAAATGGGCCAAGGGCGGCTTCAGAGTCAAGAGCTTTACCGGCGTAATATGGGAGGTTCCTCGCTGGACAGCTCCTCCACGGCCGAAGCCTGAACCCAGTACCGGGGAATCGGCTGCCGCTTCTGCTGAGAGCAGCAATAAGGAGAATAGTAAGGAAGACGGCCAGATGAAGAGCGAGAACAGCGCAAGCCAAGCTGAGGGCGAGCGGCCTAGCATGGCACCGAGTGTGAACGCCAGCTCACCAGCCCCTATGCCAGTCGCCGCTGCCTCATAAGTGGGACAGGTTGCTGTACACATAGGCTCCCTTATTCGCGCTGGTGGGTAATCGGCGGTTAACACTTTTAGGGAGTCTGGTTGGTTTGGTGAAAAGCAAGGCGTTCGGGTCATTGTTCATAGTAGGGACGGCAAGGGTCATATAGGTGCCGTTGGATGTCCTACAAAGCGTATTATACATCCGGCTGGTGGGATATTACGGGCTTACCATGGGCTAGGTTCCAGGTTAACAGCTGCATCGGCAAGGCGTCGAGGACACTGGACTGGGCTGTACATTAGAGGTATTTGCATTCGAGCTGTATTTGAGGCGATGAACATGTCCCAGTATTCGCTACATGGCTCGACTCCGCGAGACTTTCATAGATTACCACCTTACAATGATACGGTGCCTTCTGTTTCACCAGTGGTAATCCGCACGCCGTCCTGGCCACCAACTTTGCTCCCATGGTAACTGTCTATATCTGGCCTTGCTCATTCCTTCCTCAACCATCACCTATCGCATAAGCCCCAGATGCTAATATGTTGATCAATACGTACTTGCCGGAATTGAAATGGTCCGGGCCTACCTAGTAAGGGGGTGATCCTGACGGGCCTCCAAGGCTTCGGGGGATGGCTAAGAGGATCAGGATCATTATAGTAGGATCTCATAACGTACATCCAAATATCCCGATTTCAAGAAAATTTTCAGAATTTCAGCCTGGTTCTAAGGATGTATGTGAATGGGGCGAATTCGGGTTCGCCGAGAGCGGAACGCACGACTGGCATTTCGGAAGTCCGCGCTCAACACTTCCTCCACGCTACCTGGTTAAGGTCCTGTTAGAGAGAATGCGCTACCATAAGGAATTCATTACGTCGGAGGGCGCCTACGACCTGTTACGATCCCTTAATGTGATACGCGCATTTCGAAGATAGAGCTTGAAGGAGTGTTCTGGTACGTACCTGTTCAATAGACACTCAAAAGGCGTATCTTTTGAGGAGTACCGCCTAAATAGATGCATACATATCGGGACTGCAGGTATGTATGTACGGACTGATGAATATGCATGTATATGTAGGTACGAACTCGAAGCTATGCATGCTACCATTCTTAAATCCAATCACGGAAGTGCAGACGGAGTACCCACATGTATGGACGCATGGGACCCCACCTATTACTGAACAAGATCCGGACGGTTTCGATAGCCGCCTGTACCTCCTCCTCCGTCCTTTGACTCGTAACCGATGAGGTCTCAGCAAAGCGTACTGTTCCTAGCTCCATGCATCGTATTGTGTAGATTGTTGGCTGGCAGTTTTGCTGTCTCGATGTTTGTCTGCAGTAGCGTTAAGTATTGCTGCACTATATGCTTACCTCCGGGTGCCTATGTATCCATTCCCGTTCTTTTGCCCACAATCCACCTTGATGGCATTCATTGCCGGCCATTACCTATAGCAGGTATGACTTATATACTCCTTATTAGAGCCCCTATCGACCTATTATTCAGTTCATTCAATGCCCTCGTATACATAAGGTCCTCAGTATATCGAGCCGCTTACTGTAGTTTCCGACACTTTACACACCGTGCCCGCACGTGTGAGTGCCTACATATTCCGAATGATCATAGATCATCCTTTCTCATCGGCGTTATTAGGGCCAACATCCGATAACATCTTAATGTTACAATATCTACACCTCTACTTACCACCTCCTGATTTGCATCATGATTCTCGCCCTCGTCCTTTTATCGGTCTCGGCCGAGTAACTGAATCCAGCTATACTACCCTACCTGTCTGTACATTGAAAACAGTTCCTGCTGGACCTACCAGTGAACCGAAGCTCGTTGACTCGGACGTACCTACATGTAACTCTGCTACGTATCCCCTGTATCTCCATTTCCAGCTACTGGACCAACCTTGAGCTTCCCCCCATCTTAGACCGAACCACTTATACCTACAAAGTTACAACTACCTACCATATAATACAGCACTTGGTACACCAGTGCACAGCGAGTTGACCAAACACTTTACATTCGCCAAACCCCATCTCTACCTACTTACCTGCCTACTACCTATTACCTTGGTATCCTGCCTCCCAGCAATCCCTAGGTTCTGGCCGTTTCTGCACCTGGGACTGGACGACGCTTTCCCGGCCGTCGTGTATTGGGTACAGAGAGGTAGTCACCATTAGAGGACTTGGAAGCTCGGAGGTGATCGACGACGTCACACTGCTCCTGCTCCTGCTCCGCCAGCCGAGCCGTCCGCGCGACTCGAATATGTCGAATCCCTTTCAGCACGGCCCGCCCGGCTTCTCTCAAGATGGAACATTCGGCAATTTCTTACCCCGGATCAGGTCTTCATACGGGTCAGGCTTAACCAGCAATAACGTCGGCGCTTCCTCGAATCCACACGCGCCTTTCAACCGTCTGTCGCATCTCCTCAACCCTCCTTCCGATAACGCATCCGATCTCTACTCGACGCATCGTCCTTCACAAACCAACAGCATGAACGATGAGAGGAACGGCGCTTCTGACGGTTCGGCGTCGAGTTCCGCACCTCAGGCCCCCCGGCTGGCCTTGTTCTCGAGAGCATTCGAGGCGTTCATGAATGACGGGAGGGTGGGCAACCTCTGGGCGCCGCAGCAGAGAAACAATGGGTTTTTCATACCGTCATACCTTGAAGGTTCGGCATATATCCAACGGCTCGAGGAAGCACATCGAGCACAACAAGCTCAGAAGGAAGGCCAGCAACAAAATGGAGGTAGTCTGCAGGCAGGACAAGCCCCCGGCCTCTTGCGCAACAAATCGTCGGCATCCCACCTGGGGATGAAGTTCGACGTCATCGAGCGCGCACCACCTCACGAAGACGACGTTACGGTCGCTCCCCTGCCTTCGAAGTGGAACAAGGATGACAAATTCGGTGGGTTGGAGGTTCTCGGTGATGGTCTGGAGGTGAAATACACGGCACCCAGAGGTACAAGGGAACATGATTACGAAGTGTGCTCTATTAGGGCCGACAACCCCATTCCGCCCCAAGTCGGTTTATATTACTTCGAGGTGACCATTGTTTCTGAAGTGCACCCCCTTCAAAGAAGGCAAAGCGAGTACGTCATTTCGGTTATTCTCAGTGGCTATGACGAGGGATGTACCCGTTACTGACCGGGAACAGAGCGACAGTTTGTGTTGGCCTTTCAAGCAAGAACGTTGCATTATCCAGGCCACCTGGCTGGGAAGCTGAATCATATGGCTATCATGGCGATGACGGGGAGACGTACAATCAACAAAACACTGGTAAACGCTACGGACCTCGTTTCGGTATGGGAGATACTATTGGGTGTGGTGTCAACTTCCGGACCAAGACGGTCTTCTTCACAAAGGGCGGACAGAATCTGAGTATGAACCCAAATATGACAACGGAGCTTCGTACGTCCGATCCTGTTGCTGACGACCTTTACAGAAACCGCCTTTCGGGATGTGAAGGGGAAGCTGTACCCAACAGTCGGCGTGAAGAAAGCTGGCGAACATATTCGAGTAAACTTCGGCCAAACCCCCTTCATTTTCGACATCGACAAGATTATGAAGGCAAGTTCCTCAATTTTCATTGGAAAGTGCACTCAGCTGACAATAGTGCGGTATAGAATGAGCGGGCTAGTATCCAAGAAGCTATCTCGCAAACGAGGTAAGCAGGCTCACATCTGATGATTCTCCTCGAGACCTAACTACAGTAGTATTGAACGACTTGTTTCCCCTCCGTTAAACGAGACCGAGCTTATCCAACAACTTGTAAGTCGTGCCCCACAAATGCCGGCAGACTCTACGAGTATCTCATTCGTGAATCCAGGTCTTGCAATTCTTACAACACGACGGCTATGTCGAAACAGCGCGGGCCTTCGCAGAGGAGATCCATGCCGAGAAGCAAGCTCTCAACATTGATTCGAGCGTTCCAGTAGAGGGAATCAATATCAACGATGACGAGGACGCCCATCGCCGACAGCGTACGTAAAGGCCTATATTCTATCAAGACCCCTGCTGACTCCGTGTAGGTATACGGCGAGCCATCCTCGAGGGCGACATTGACAGGGCCTTGAAGTACACTCACATGTACTATCCCCAAGTACTGAAAGATAACGACCAAGTCTATTTTAAACTTAAATGCCGGAAGTTCATCGAAATGGTACGCAAGTCGGCAGAACTCAGTCATGGAAACGCCAAAAAGAGTAATGGCCATACATTCGACGACATTCCTAACGAGATGGACGTCGACGAGAATAGCTACTCAGACCAAATGGAGACCGAGGACGCCCTAGACTCCTCGACGGATCAAGATAACTTGCTAGCGGAGACGGTTCGCTATGGGCAACAGTTGCAAGCTGAATTCAAGGATGACCCTAGGAGGGAAGTTGGCAAAGCTCTGAGCGAGGTCTTCGCTCTGGTGGCGTACGAAAACCCCCTTCAAGTCAAAGAGATCGCACACCTCCTTGATCGGAAGGGAAGGGTGGCAGTTGCCGAAGAGTTGAATTCGGCCATCCTCTGTAAGCTGATTCCAGTTTGTTATATTAGGATATTGCTGACGGCGTTTTGAAGCATCCCTCGGCAAGTCCTCACGATCGGCGCTCGAGAACGTGTATGGACAAACAAGTGTATTACTCGATTACCTACGCGAAGGCGGTGGACCCGGCTCCTTTATTACTATCCAGTCAGTCGTCGATGATATACCCGGAAAGGCACAGATGTTCTAGGAGGATAGGGCTCGACGTAGCTTAGCTCATCATCCGTCGCTTTCACCGACGCTAGTCAAATGAATGAGGTCAACCAACGTTACTCCGACGGCTATTGATCCCCCGTTGTGCGGGATCCTCCGATATCCTTTCAACCTCTTGTTTTCACCAGCTCAACTTATTCATCTAATGCATCCATTCTTTGGCGTTTACGGCCGGAGGTCTGGTCACTATATCTTCGGGCCATCCTAGGGCAATCCCAAGGCTTGATTGGCTGTACACATTTCCGTTTTCGGTGGACTTCAGTCATTTGTCATGACCTCGGGAAGATATGCTAATACTAGGATCACACCTTGATCTTATGGAAGTGATCAAGCTCCCACATCATCCCCGCTAAGCGGCACGCGATGCACCAATTATTCTTACTAGAAGCATCAAGCTGCATTGCTTATGCACAACTCCATCACCCGTTCGGCAGAGCTTTTTGCACAACACTGACGGGCGGTACTGCCTCCGGTTAATAGACTAGTACCTCGGACAGGGGTATGACAGCAAGCACTAGGGCGGAAGATAAGACAGGAACACTATACGGCCAGGGCGTAAGCGGCGTGACGGCGGTTATGGGTGATTCGATTCTTCATGTTGAATTCTATTTGCGGGCGTACGAATGGGTATGGCGTCTAATCAGGGTCGGGGTAGCTTTCGGTTCCTTCTTCGCCCTTTGCATGTTGCGCCGCCTCTCCCGTAATCCACGGCAAGCCGTCTGCATTCATCCGCGATTATGCCGGTCCGATATCCATCATTATCATTCATCATGGGCCATTCTCCGTTCAGGGGGTCAACGTAGATGGAGGAAGTATACGTGGAGCACGATCCCGGCTATCGTTTCTCCGGCATTCCGCCGCTATGACTTACGCACACCGACTGGTCCCGGGACCAGCTTGCTCTGTGAAGATAGGCCCCGTCTCGCCTGCTTTTATCGAATCGGAGGATGCGCTTGGTTTTGACACCGCCGCACGAAGCGAGGTAGTAGCTATCTCCAATAGACAAGACTTATACGTGCACACATACACGCGTATCGTGACTTTGCTACTCGCCTCCCCTTCCCTTGGAGGAGAGATGATGGACACCCAACCCCTCCGCCACGCTCTTCCTTTCTCTCCCCATAGTAAGGGGGCGTCGTCAGTCATGGGAAGTAAGACGTCCGTCATGCGGTCGATGATAATGCACGTCCGATGCTACGCCGGGTTGACTGGCTGACTACCCCTGTTCCGTGCCTCTAATCGCCCGATTGATGAATAGGTTTTTCCTTCGGGTCACTACTTACGCCCAACGTTCCGTAGGTCTCCAACGGGGGCCTGGGCGTACGTTAAGTACGTATCTAAGAGCCACCACGTTATAGAGCTACTGGGGCTGACGGCTTTTTTATACGAAACGAAGCTCGAGAGATCAGTTTCAACCCGCGGCGTCCCTGTGCGCTATATTATACCACGGTCCTCATGAGCCTCACTCGTCTCGGATGTCGTCAGCTCTCATTACAAGCCCGTCATCCCCAGTTGTCCATAGAAAGCAAGTCGGTCCAGAAGCTGATAATGTCAAGCGACATTAAGTAGATGGATATATATATTTCATACGGATGCCGCCGGAACTATCACCGTGCAACAGATAAAACGGCCCCCGGTTCCCAGTTACCCCCGTACTCCCCGCCTCCATGTCGACCCGGAAAATGCTGTAATAACTGGTCTCTAATAAAGACGAGAAAAAAGGGAAGTAAAAATTCCATCGACCATGAATGAGACCATGGCGAAAAACGCCTGTAACACTCCGAGAAAATGTGTGAAACCGCTGCTGCCGCCGCTGCCGAGCGCTAATCCTTCTAACCTAGGTGTATATTCGAAAGTCCTGCCGCCTCCAAGGAAAGATGGAGCGTCCCTCTAAACCGTCCCGAGAATTGTAGGCCGAATGAATGCAACAGAGAGATGAGAGTAATTTATAGGCGGTGAGGGAAGTAAGCGAGACCGACGATGGTCGGTCGCATTTAGACAAGATATGAAACTCGTCTCCGTTTTCACTCCGGAAATTGGTCCGCCATCTCCTCTAGAAAACGAGATATTAACCGCGTCCTATGTGCAATTCGCCGATGAGAGGAAATTCCCCCCATTTGTGATCAAGGGTGTCGCCGGTAAGAGCCCGAGTGGGTACGAAGTAGGCCGAGGTTCGAAAAAAAAAAAAGGTTAGTGCCCCACAGCAGTTCGTTGGGTACGTATCGTACGTCAGCCGAGAGGCGAAAACCCAGCGGAGTTCTAGCGAGCCCTCTGGTAATGTATTAAACCCGCTCATCGATCCGTCCGTCCGTCCACTCACAATCGCGCGACCCGCGCCCATTTCTCGCGGGAAAAAAAAAATGTAAAGCGCGTAGCACAGAGTAAGAAAGAAAAAAAAGAAGAAAAATGCAAAAGAGCGGTGGGTGAGATGCGGGACTCGCCCTCTGTGACCGAAAAATTCGCGCGGTGCTATTATCATCTCCCGGCTTGGTCCCGAGACACTAATACACACATGCACGAACAACGGCGACAAGACGGCGAGGAGCGGTGGCAGAGGAGCCCCTCTCTCTTACGAGAGCGCGATGCCCTCCATGTCTCGCATGAGTACGGCCATTTGCGCCCGCTTCGCGGCCTCGGCCACCAGGTTTAGGTCCTGGATGAAGGCGTCCGTGCTGGGCCTCTTCGCCTGCACGGGGGGTGGCGGCGGCGGCACGAAGGACTGCGACGACGTCGTCGAGCCACCCGTTGTGGAAGCGTGTTTCTGCGTAGTCGTGGGCGAAGAGATTGGTGCGTCCATGGTGCCTGCTAGATAGCGATAAGGAGTTGAGAATAAGGACTGATGACGTGAGAGGCTGTCTTGCGGATAAGCCTTTTCTGTGAAATGTCTAGTGACGTCTTGGCCCAACTTTCAGCAAGACGATGCCAGGGCCCGGTTGTATCGCACCCCTCGACTGGCAGCTGACTCGTACGTCGAATGAATGGCTAAGGTAAGCTTGTATCGCCCTGTACGATGGCGGGGCAAGGAGTGATGGTCAGGTGTCGTACGACTGTACCGAGCCTCAATTCGAGATTGTCGGTAGATGTAGACGTGGTCTCTCGGTTGTGAGGGTAGGAGTAAATCTAGAACGGGAGTGAAGAGGTTCGGCTCGGACCTCTTAGATACCCAGGGGACGGCGGGGAATGGATATTGGTGCGCTAGAAATGATGCGATGCTTCAGTGGCAGGCTTTTAGAACCAGCTGCTAGCAATTCATTAATCGATTGAGTCAAGTAGATTGGGCTGTCCTCGTGGAGCACTTCCTATTTGATACAGAGAGTGGGACAGGGGAGTTGGAGTCGTGGGGAAGAAGTGTGACCGGATTCGAGGAATGTGCCGTTTTCGTGTCAGCAGGTAACAAAGGCCGCGGGATGAACCAAGGAGAGAAGGTATTGGCAAATATGATGAACGGGTTGAAAAGGATAGTCGTCGAGTTACGTCGTCGTCTCTTTATAGAATGTCCCAAGTGGTTCCAATAGATCTAAGACAAGGCACCCCAGGATTGGGCGGCGATCCGTTTTAGTTTATTAGTTGGTTCGTTACTATTGATGGCACTATCACAACCCGGTACCGAAGACTTGGCAAGTGTTGAGAGATGTTCCTATCTGTGTTCCTCGTCAGAGTAATGGCAGGCGCCAAGTTGCAGATGAGATTGATGTACGACTTCAACAAATGCAGGTTGTCGACGAAGGAAGAGGAGATATGCACGTGTTGTAGTAATAAGGTGGGAGAGGTTCAAAGAGGAAGAGTGGTGGCGGCAGCGTGCTGCAGGTAAGTCTGCAAGCGAAGGGGGAAACCTCGAAGTACGAGGCAGTTATTTAGGGGGCTTAGGAACCGGAATAGGGCATTTGAAGATATCAGTACGGAACAGATATGGAAAGCAGACCGTACGCACACATGTAGAAACATGCAGTTGTCCCGTGTGGGATGATGGAGGCTAGCGAACGTAGTAAGAGATAATCCGAATTGGCAGTTGCAAGCACCATCCAGGCTAGGCATGAGGTCATTAGCGGGATGAGCGAGATTTGAGGTCATAACCAACAGGCCGACAATACAGGCCCGCGTCGCCGAGAATAGTCCGCCGTAGACGACAAGTATGGATTCTCGGGTGGAAAAAAGTTCGAGTTGGGTTGACTTGTCGTATGACGGCTGGTAAGACCGCTGGTAAGAGAAACAACCAAAGAAACGACAACGACGACAACAATAACATCGAGGTCGTCCGGTTCCAGGATTTAGAGAGGGGCCTTTAATATATCCAACTTTCGTTCGATAGCAACCTCTAGTACTACATAAATGCACAGTGCCTACTGTAGTTAAAACCTCCGCCTCGAAAAGATGTGTTGCTGTTGTTGCAGATAAATGTGCATCCTTGGCTTTCTCTTCTCCGCCAAGAACGAAGGTTTATGTATCCAATATGTTAATTTGATATCGACCTTAACATTGCCTGCCCACCCGAGATGGGAGAAAGCCCGAGGCCAACATGACTGGGGCAGAAATCGATAGTCAACTTTCAAAATTTAATTAGCAACTGCAGGCTAATACGAAGAATCCTATGAAATAGCAGCCAGCACTTCTTGAGCATCGAATGTTCTGAGCATTCAAAGTTGCTATGCACGTTGAACAGGAAGACCTTCCCTTTGATATCGAGGCCGACATCATCGTACAGACAGCGGCGCAAAAATAGGCTCTCTACCTGATATGTACGAAGTCGGGCGGTTCCGCAATTAGATAAGATCTGGTTCGTACAGTATTAGCTTCGCGCCTTGCCTCTTCGATGACTGGCTATAAACGGATGAACGGCTCGCCCACCGGCAGAGGGAATCGATCGAATCGCCCTCACCCAGTTGTTGCTGTAATTAGTTGGCCAGGAGGCCTTTCTCCTTGACCTCTTCGTTGAGATAATCTTCCCTTGTTCACCAAGGGCGGAGTTTGGTTTGTTTTACTCCGACGAAGCGAATAGACCGGTCTAGGTCTCCCATACTTTACTTCTTGATCTACGCAATATCGGGGAGTCGCTCTGCTTGGGGTGATTGTACGATGCGACGTCGAAGTCATTCAGTTACGGGATCTGTGCTGCAGTTTCCCGTGCCCCCCACGGGACGTTCTGTGCTGCCCCGCATCGCTCCCCGGACTACCAATTGGATGCGCACTTCAAGGATTACCTACGAGTGATCGACATCGCCTTTAACCCCCCCGAAGTTAAAATATATATATATATATATATTGTCAAAGCACGAGGCGCATGTGGCACATCATTTCCATCGAGGGTTTCTTGAGGCTCGTCTCTCAACAATAAAGCATAAGAGGGCAGAAAAGCGTACGGGAAGGACCCTGAATTTTGAAGATCTCCACAAGAGGGCCAAACGAGGGAAATGGTTAGGCAAGCGGGGATTGGTGGAGCGCCAACGCAAATATCTCGGGTTTCTCTTCGGTTGCACCCGAGGCGATTATGCAACTCACATACCACAATGTATGTAATGACTTATTAGGTGCCCAGGTATTCGCTTGTTGCGACTCGGCGCGAACTCACCCAAGCTCCTACTACCCGATTTTACCGCGGCTAAGCGGCTCCAGCTGCCACTTGCGTTGTCGGGCCGCAGACAACGAAATGCAGGACTGTCACATTTCACTGATGCAGGTGAGGGTGATAAGCAGTCAAATCAAGCCTGCATGTGCAGGTGGATGTGGGTCCAGCAATTAATGCACGTACTGTACAATTTTCCGATGGGGCCTCTGCGCGTCAAACCGCATCCCACCTACCAAGTACAATACCCACGACCAGGACCCGACGGAGCCGCCTTTGAGCTTCAGCCTCCATCATACGATCCAGCCATTGCCCCCCCGCTGCGGCATTGCGGGACCCAGAAGATTCCCTCGGAGGGAGTCGGTAACTCGTAACATGTCAGCACCATCAGAGGAAGCTTCGAGACGGGAGATGGAATCTCGTCGGACTCCGACGAAGCCTAGGCAAGCTGCAGAGTCGAGCTGGTTCAAGATCCCGGCTCCCCTCGCTCGCTTGTTCAAGAAGTTTCCGCTCCTGACATATCCTCCCAATGAACTTCCTGCCCGCTCGCCAAAATCCAGAGACGTCGCGACGCTCTACGTCTTCATCTCGGATCAAGGTGCCTTGAGAGGTCTGCCAAGTTTCAACCCTTCTTGTCTGAAGTGGCAGGTATGCGGCTAGCTTTCCTCCCATATGCATGCAATTATTGGGTACATGGGATACTGATATGAACCGAAGGCATTTCTTAGGCTCGCCGGTGTTGACTTCCGCGTAGTATCTTCCAACAACCATGCCTCACCAACCGGTGCATTGCCGTTCCTTATTCCTCCGGCGAAGCTGAATGATCCCAAGTCGCAGACACCCATAGCTTCAAACAAACTCGAGCAATGGGGTCTTGAGAATGGCACGTCGAAGCTGCCCGATGTTCCCAGCCGGAAGCTGGAAGCCTACGAGGCGCTACTCGACCATCGGATACGAGCTGCATGGCTATACACTCTGTACCTCTCGCCCCTAAACTCTGGCCTCCTGTCACATCTTTACGTAGCGCCTAATTCGGCGTCACAAATCGTCAGGACGACGATATTGTACCAGCTGAGGCATGCAGCCGAAACAGAAATCACTAAGTCATCGGGCAAGCCTGCCGTGAACCCAACTACGATATACCACGGCGCCAGGGAAGCATTCGAGGCGTTGGCCGTTATATTAGGATCAGATCCTTGGTTCTTCAAGAGTCCGGAACCTAGTCTGTTTGATGCGACCCTCTTCTCTTACACACATCTCATCGTAGATGGAAGTTTGGGGTGGGGAGACCGGCGGCTTAATGAGATCGTGCAAGAGTTCCCTAGCCTAGTACAGCATCGGGATAGGATGCTGCAGAGATGTTGGCCATCATTAGCATAAATAATGACGTGCTAACTAGACCTAGCAGTCGTATCAGCGCCCTAAAGCTGTGCATCCTCCCTTGACTCTACCTCGAGACACGTGTGCTGGACAAGCAGTGCGACTAGATTATTTATACAACGCGCCCAATGCACCGTATATGAGTAATATGGGTATGGTACAGCGCTGGCTTACCGGTTCAGACTTTTCGCAGCCGGCGCTATCATTAGATTCTAAGAGCACAGACGGTTCCACAACAGCAACTCCCCCGCTGGCACCCATCTGAATCCGCTCCCGTGGTCTCCGGGGCGACGGCGGGCCGCTTGCATGAGGATACCGTGGTCCGCTTCTCCTAAGTACAACGACTCTTGTTGTTAAGTAAACACCGAGCGATTATGGAGCTATGTGGTTGACGACGAGGCTTTTCTATGATGCTAGATATTGGTAAGTGTGGATTAGGGGTCAAATGCAGGGAGGCCTACGCGAGCGTCGGACGAGTCTGCGAGCCCATCATTCAGGCTACGAAAACCTACCGCCACCGCTATCCAAGCAACTCTCACCCAACCAGAGCCATGAATCGTTTACACCTCCTTCGCCCTCAATGAAGCCTGAGATAATTGGGTGTCTTACGTTATGAGGCAGGTAATAGGTACCCCGGATATCTGCCTATGAGCACGCGTGTCTACGAATCAATGCTATTTTGGACCTCTTCTTATCGCTGCCGATGAGCGCTCAGTAAAAAAGCAGTTTGCAAATCCAATTCACAGGTTGCGCATACCGTGGGAGCGGATGAGTGTGTTGCGGTTGCTTCTTGTATGACGAAGAGGCCAAAATGCGCGGGACCCCACACTAAGTAACGCTATTCAGTCGGCTTTCGCAACCACCTGGCCTATGCAAGTGACGAAACCGCTTCGCTTTACTTCCTTCCCCACGTCACGGTTCCCCATTTTCTTCGGTACTTCCAATACCTATACAATAATACAGACCTCGCAACAATCTCCCCTCTAGGTAGTAGAGATGACACAGCAGGAAAACCAGCCTGCCCGCTCCCTGACGGAGCACTTCAAGCACCACGACCCCGCGCGGCAGGGAAGCGCCTGGGACGCGCTGTGGGAGGACCAGTTCACGCCCTGGGACCGCGGCGGCCCCAGCTGGGCGCTCCACGACCTCCTGAAGGAGCGCCCGGAGTTGTTCGATCCGCCGAACACCGACGGCAGCGGCGGCGGCAGGAGGAAGACGGCGCTCGTCCCCGGCTGTGGCAGGGGCCACGACGTCCTGCTGCTCAGCGAGTTCGGGTACGACGTCTGCGGCCTGGAGATATCGCCGCGGGCGCTCGAAGAGGCGAAGCGGGCCGCGGCGGAGGCGCTGAGGGAGGACGCGGGCACGAGCGCGAGGCGCGGACGCGTCACCTTCGTCTCGGGCGATTTCTTCGCCGACGACTGGCTGCGCGAGGCCCAGGCGGCGGGCGCCGTCGGCGACGACGGGAAGTTCGACCTGATCTTCGACTACACTGTAAGTGCTTGCACATTATCAGAAAAACATCCAGGCCCGTCCGTCCGTCTGAGGTGGTGTTTGTTGCCAACTCCGGTTAACTCCTGACCAAAAAAAAAAAAAAACCACCTGACGCGATACTAATATTAAAAGTTCCTCTGCGCGCTGCACCCATCCATGCGACCCCGCTGGGCGGAGCGCATGCGGGACCTGCTGGCCCCCGAGAGCAGGGGAGGCAGGCTCGTGTGCCTCGAGTTCCCGTCGCGGGACCCCGCGGAGACGGGGCCGGGCCCGGCCTGGTCGCTGCCGCCGCACGTCTACGTCGCGCACCTGTCGCAGCCCGGCGCGGCTGTCCCGACCGACGAGAACGGCGCCGTGCCGGGAGACTACGTCCCACAGCAGAAGAGCGACGGGCTGGAACGACTCGTGCACCTGAAGCCCAGGAGGACGCACCCTGCGGGCGCGAAGGGCGGGGATGTGCAGGATCGTATTTCGGTCTGGAAGCATCGCGCTTCGGAGTGAATGATCGGGCAGTAGGAAGGTCTTCATTGCGTGCGGGAAGGGAGGGGGCTAGGTGTAAAGGAGGCTAGTGATGGTAGGGGTTAAGTCACATCGGCACTCATATGGCCACATATGCAACACTCGGAAAGTGCGCCGCGCCGACCGAAGCGAGCTCTGCACTTGGAGCATAGAGACGTATGGTTATTGGCAACTATGGAGTGGGTTTGAATAGTGTATACGTCGTGGCAAGCTGGACAGAATTCCAACCAACTACATACTTTCGGACTCTATTCTCCCCCGATTCCTAGATCTCCTTTGGAGTTGTCCCATTGCCCGTCGCCAATCACGACAACGCCGCAAAACGAACGCGCGCGAATCATAGAGGAAGTCTCTCATGCTTAAACCTCTTCTTGCCCTCTCCCTCGCCGTACGCGGCCGTGACCTGTCCCTGGCCCCGGATCTGGTACTTGTAGATCATCAGGCCCTCGAGGCCGACGGGGCCGCGTGAATGGATCTTGTTGGTGCTGATCCCGACCTCGGTGCCGAAGCCGTACCGCATCCCGTCCGCCATGCGGGTGGACGCGTTCCAGTAGACGCCCGCGGAGTCGACGCTGGACATGAACCGCTCGGCGAGCTCCGGCGACGATGTCAGGATGGCGTCCGTGTGCTTGGAGCCGTGGGCGTTGATGTGGCCGATGGTTTCCTCGATGCCGTCCACCGTCTTCACGGCCAGCGTGAGGCTGAGGAATTCCGTATCGTAGTCCGCGTCCCCGGCGTCCTCGATCTTCGCCGACAGGTCGGGCGACAGCTTGCTCGCGAGGGCCGCTTTGCTCTTGGCGTCGCAGCGGAGCACGACCCCTTTCGCTATTAACGCCTCGGCCACGACTGGGAACTGCGACTCGAGCGTGGGCTGTTGCACCAGGAGAGTTTCTACGCTGTTGCACGCTGCGGGATAGCTGGTCTTGGAATCGACTATGACGTCGGCTGCCATCTTTGCATCGGCGGATTGTTCGAGGAAGATAGAACATAACCCGTCGGCATGGCCCAAGACGGGAATCTTAGTAGTCGATTTGATGTATCGGACTAGCTCGTTTGATCCTCGCGGAATGACAAGATCAATGTACTGATCTAGATCCAAGAGTTGCGGGATGACGTCTCGGGTGGTGACGAGTTGAATAGCGCCATTTGGCACCCTCGTCTTTTCTAAGGCTGCGGAAATGACCTTGGAGATAGCAACAAAAGACTCCGTAGACTCCTTCCCGCCTAGGATGTTTGTTAGCACCGAGTTTCATGCTTAACATGTCGGATAGTTACCTTTCAGGATAGCCGCATTTCCGGACTTCACGGCGAGTGAGGCAATGTTGGCGATAACTTCCGGACGAGCCTCAAATATGATCAGAAGAACGCCAATTGGACAGGTAACTCTTGTCAAGTCAAGGCCGTCATCCAGTCTTGTCCGCAGTGTCACCTTGCCAACTTGGACGAAATTAGCTTCCTATGATAGAGACATGGCCGTGGAGGACTGACTCACCCGGATCCTCGAGGTCCCGCACATCCAGGACGCCCTTCAGCATGTCCTCCCACTTCCCCTTCTTCCCCAGATCTAGCCGCGAGACCAGGCTCTGGCTCAGCTGGCCGTGATCAGCAGCCAGGCGTGCAACTTCGAGGTCTCGGGCGTTGGCGGCAAGGATCTCATCGCGAGCCTCCGTAAGACCCGCATGGATCGCTGTCAGCGCATCGTTCCTGGCTGACGCGGGCAACGTCGCCAGGACGTGCGATGCGCTTTTTGCTGCCTGCGCGGCCTCAAGAGGAGACGCGTTTGTCAGAGACATCCCTGCGGCACGATGTGTTATTATGTCTCTTGGGAATTGGGATGTTTGACCTTGTACTTCGAACGGGGTGCATGTGACCGCTATGATGCCAAGCCAAAATTTTGGGTTAAGTACTTAAGTATTCATGCTCCGATAATCGCAATGCAATAATACATTCTCCAAAAGTCATTCTCCCCGATCCTCATCCTCCATATTTGCTGTCCAATCGAATAAGAAAAGTAACACGATCTGTTGAGTGTTTGCCATGGTTTTGTTATTCTTTACAGTTCCGATGATTCTCATCTACCTGGACTTGCCAGATTCTCATGCGTCATCAGCCTTTACCAACGTTAGGTAGTCAACATAGAGTACCGAAATAGTTGGGATACAAACTTGCCACCTGCATCGCCGGCGGATATCGCGCATCACAGCAGCCACAGGGTTACATGGTGCTATAGGCCTCGATAGCTCCTACTACATAGGACGCAGAAACGACTCTTTGCAAGCATGCATTAACACAAGCGCAAGCGTACTGACCAGTTATTGGTTCTGTGCGCCATTGACCCCGTAGTCGGTAGACCTTATTCTGCTGTGTTACAGAACGTACCTCGCACTATATAGCCCGTTGAAGTGTGATAATTTTGCCAGCGAATGAAGCCACGGCCGCCTTCCGAGACGGATCCGGTGC
Organism: Monosporascus sp. CRB-8-3; assembly: GCA_004155055.1. Classification (NCBI taxonomy): domain Eukaryota; kingdom Fungi; phylum Ascomycota; class Sordariomycetes; order Xylariales; genus Monosporascus; species Monosporascus sp. CRB-8-3. The sequence continues at coordinate 86,840 of QJNZ01000154.1, forward strand.
CTGCAGTTCTCGCCGCCGGACAGAGTCAGCTTTATGTCCGGCCTCGGACGAACCAACGCGAATATTGCTCGAAGAAGCTCCATTCCGGATACCGAAGCTATGTTTTAAGTCTATGAGTAAACAGAGACATCCGATATTACCGATGATTAGATAACTGCCTAGTTCCCCCTATGTGTAATAGGAGGTGGTTTGACACCATTGTAGACCTTTAACCCATTCAATATCATAATCGAATTAGGAAACCACCGGCGTACTAACCCATGCCACCACCGATACTAAAGCTGTCAGAAAGTGACCGCATTCCCCATACACCGGCCGCCCTTACAATATGACTCCCACAGTGTCAGGACTCGGTATCTGCGGAGTATATAAGTGCAGGTACTTATAGGGCATCATCGCGGCTCCTATCTCGCTGCTATAAGTTATCCATTCGGCAGACCAGACATCGGAAAGCTCACTGCCGTAAACCTTGGCTAGCGCTGAAGGTCCGCTCTACCCTCTACATTTGACGCTATCTGCGTCTTATTTCCGGAATCGTGCTTCCGCGCCGGCCTCTTTTAACCCTTTCGCAAGCCTTGTTCTCGTTATTGTCTGTCAGACGTTTTCTAGGTATGTTGTTTTAATAGATTTATTATCACCAGCCGCAAGTTCTGTTTTCGGCCGACGTCTGTTACGGTCCTACGTGTTCCGCCAAGATCGACATAAACTCGATCGATATAAGAGAACTATATCTACATCGGCGGCGACGAGCCGTGCTTGTAAAATTATGCCCGTTGACCTTGAGAAACAGGATAAGGCGGCGCGAGATACCGTCTCCCAGCTGAGTCGGGAGGATGGCGCTGAAGTCGGGCACGAAGTCTCAGAGAGAATAATAGGGGTTACTACACTTGCCGGCTCGCCTCGCATGGATGATGCTGGTTATAAGGGTGAACTAGAAGACGTCCACCCCACTCCGCAGCCCCCTTCTCAACCAGCATCCCCCGCTCAGTGTCGAGATCCCGGAATTGTGCCACGGCTGCAGCGCCGAGGGCTGTTGGCACAATTAGCAATAATACCCGAGGTCGAGAGACCGAAGGAGTACTCGAACAGAGTGAAATGGATAATCACCACTTTCACAGCCCTCGCGGGATGCGCCGCTCCCATGGGCTCCGCTATTTTCTACCGTAAGTACACATTCCCCCTTCCCCCTTTTCTCGCCGCAAGCCCATACTCATAGATGTTGTAGCTGCTCTGCCTGAGATGACAAGGGAGTTCGGCGTGTCGCCCACATTAGTGAACTTGAACATCGCCCTTTACATGCTCGCCATGTCCATATTTCCCTTGTGGTGGTCGTCATTTTCCGAGACCCTAGGGCGGCGAAACATCTATATCGTATCGTTCTTCCTGAACATCGTGTTCTGCTTGTTAAGCGGCCTGAGCGTGAACATAGCCATGCTGATCGTGTTCCGAGTCCTCTCCGGCGGTGCCTCGGCGTCGGTACAGGCTGTCGGCGCCGGTACGGTCGCGGACGTCTGGGAGCCCCAAGAGCGTGGGCGGGCTATGGGTATCTTCTACATCGGACCGCTGATGGGGCCCATGATTGGGCCCGTCGTCGGAGGCATCCTAACCCAGTATTATGGCTGGCGTAGCACCGTGTGGTTCCTCACCTGCTATGGCGCCATTATCTTTCTCGTGACCTTGTTCGCGCTGCCCGAAACGCTGCTCAGGAAGAAGCCGACAGTGCAGGCGTCGCAGCCGGATCCCGCCGTAGACGGGATGCCCAGCCTCTCGCGCGCGTCGTCGGCGGCGCGCTCCGTGCAGACCCACACCAGGAAGGCCGCCGCGGCCCTCAAGCGGTGCTTCGTCGACCCGCTCGAGATCGTCACGTACCTGCGCTTCCCGCCGATCCTCTGCACCGTCTACTACTCGGCCATCACGTTCGGGGCGCTGTACGTGCTCAACATCGCGGTGCAGGCAGCCTTCTCGCAGCCGCCGTACGGCTTCAGCTCCGTCGTGCTGGGCCTGCTGTACCTGCCGGGCTCGGGGGGCTACTTCGTCACGTCGGTGCTGGGCGGGCGGTGGATCGACAGCATCATGATCCGGGCCGCGGAGCGGGCGGGGCGCTACGACGCCGAGGGCCGCCTCGTCTACCTGCCCGAGGACCGCATGGGCGCCAACGCCTGGATCGCCGCGTCGCTGTACCCGGCGTCGCTGGTGTGGTTCGGCTGGACGGCGCAGCGCGGCGTGCACTGGGCGGTCCCCTCTGTCGCCAACTTCGCGTTCGGGCTCGGCAGCATGCTCGTCTTCGGCGCCGTCACCACCATGCTCACCGAGTTCATGCCGCGCCGCTCCAGCAGCGGCGTCGCCCTCAACAACTTCGTCCGCAACATCCTCAGCTGCACCGGCGGCATCGTCGGCCAGCCCCTCATCGACGCCATGGGCGTCGGCTGGCTCATGACCGCCCTGGGCCTCGTGTGCTGGCTCAGCGGGAACCTCGTCATCTGGCTGCTGAGGCGCAACAGCCAGAAGTGGAGGACGCAGATGGACGAGGCCCTGAAAAGCGGCACATAGTACATACGTACATTGGATAAGCGTACGTCTTCTGGTATAATACATGGTTGGCGTAGGACATAAGCAAATACGGGTTTGCATATCACTAGCATAGCGTTGGATAGCACTTTGGCATATAGCGCGCTTTGTTCTCTCTGTATATATGACAAACATAACGGCATTTGCGCAAGGTCTCGCAATTATCTCTGCATGTAGACGCACCAGTTCGCCGTTGCAAGCGAGCATCGCCTAGACAAAACACCAATCTATATTCCCTACGTCTCCCTCGCCTTCGTCCCCTCCTCGTCCTCCGCGAACAGCCTCCCGAGCGCCTCAAGGCTCACGTTGCCGCCGGACAGCACGACGCCGACGTCCCACCCCGCGGCGCCGGCCTCGCGCTCGACGAGGGCGCGGAAGTCCTCGTTGTAGAGGGCGACGGCGAGGGGCACGGCGGCGCTGGGCTCGACGACGAGCTTGAGGCGCTCGAGGAGCAGGCGCAGCGCGTCGCGGATCTCGGCCTCGCCGACGCTGAAGAAGCCCGACACGAGCCGCCGCTCGTAGATGACGCCCCAGGGGACGCGGCCCAGCGGCGTCCGCAGCCCGTCCGCGACCGTCCGCGACCGCACCGACTCCACGCGCCGCCCGGACTCGAACCCCCGCTTCGCGTCGTCCGCGCCCTCGAACGACGGCTCGCACCCGAAGACCCGGATCCCCGTGCCCTCGCACGACAGCGCCACGCCGGACAGCATGCCGCCGCCGCCGCAGGGCGCCAGGATGGCGTCGAGGCCCTTCTTCTTCTTCTCCTTGCCCCCGCCTTCCGTCGTCGCCGCGACCCGGCCAACGGTGCTGGGCGCCCTGATGACGCGCTCCGGCAGCCTCTCGGCCCTCTCGTCGCTGCCGTGGCGGCGGTGGTGGTGGCTGGGGTCGCCGGAAGCGGCCGCGGCGTGTATCAGGGCGGCGGCGTCCTCCTGCAGCTCGAGGCCGAGCGTGCCCTGGCCCAGCACGATGTCCGGGTGGTCGTAGGGCGGGACGAGGCGGGCGCCCGTCTGCTCGATGACGCGCATACAGGCGGCCTCGCGCTCCGTGCTGGTGCTGCCGCTGAAGACGACGTGGGCGCCGTACCCCTTGGTCGCGGCGATCTTGCTCGGCGTCGAGATGGTCGGCATCACGATGTGCGCCGGGATGCCGCTCTCGCGGGCCGCGAGGGCGAGGGCCTGCGCGTGGTTTCCTGTGTATAGGAAGCCTCAGTGGGACGTTGAGGTGAGTGAGGTTTGAGATAGGGGGAGATTTAGGAAGGAGGAGCGAGGCAGGAACTGCCATGGGAGAACACCGCTGGTCAGAACTCCTCACTGCGTATCGTTGAAAGTTCATCCGATGGCCTCCTTTTCTCCTAGTCGCACAAGACCGGAGCGACATATCCCTTCATTGGGGGATGGACACCCGGGGGTTTTTCAACTCAAGGCATGCTTTCACTCCCCGCAAACTCCCATCGTCACACCTGGCTGATGCCAACTTCCCACAGTGGGCAGTCCCGCCTTTCCCCCTTACTCACATGGTTCGACCCCCATTCACTGGCCCCCTTGCTCACACTCCACCCCTTCACGACACCCCCGAAAAAGATATGAGGGAAACGTGAATAAATCCAAGTATTACTAAGCAAAACTCAGAAATCAACGCGAAAGGAACCGGGCAATTAAGAAAAAATAATGAAAGTAATGAAGGGAAAGACGTAGGACCCACCACTACTATGCGTAACGACCCCCCTCTCCCTCCCCCCGCCCTCCTCCCACCCGGGCTCGCGGCGCAGTCTCTTGACGGCGTGGAACGCGCCGCGGGCCTTGAAGGCGCCGACGCGCTGGAGGTTCTCGCACTTGAACCAGAGGCGGATGGTCGGGTTCGCCGGCCTCCTCTTCTCTTTACCTGCCCCCGCCCCCTTACCCTCTCCTTCCCCCGCGTCCTCCCCCGTACCCCGTCCGGCGGTGGTGCTCGCGGCGTATTCCCACGGGGTGCCGCGCAGGTCGGCGCGCGGGGTCGACGCGAGCGCCGTCAGCGTCGCGTTGGCCAGCGTCGGCGTGCGGTGCACGAGGTGCCGGATGAGGCCGTGGGCCTCGACGACCGACTGCCGGGTCAGCGGGGGCGAGGTCGAGGGGTCCGCCATTATAACTACTCTTTTCCCCTTTCAAATCCAATCTCTTATGCGATTTTTATTTTTGTGGAGATGAGGTAACTGTGTAGGATACAGGATGAGAGACTATCAGAGGCAATGAACGAACGTATCGATTGGTATCTTTATTCGGCCGAGGCTTTTAGTAAGACGGGAGGACTTGGAAGTTATTCGCGGAGCGAGAGATAAAATGTATGCATGTATGTATATCTGGGTGTGGGTGGGTGGGGGTGTATAGCAGTATAGTGACGTGTAGTAGTTTGTGTAGGTGTCTATCGAGGGAGTTACGGATGTATATAAGTATATACATATACATATATATATGTATATATATGCACGTATCTATTAGGTAGACATACTCTGGAAGTGAAATGTCCATGTGACTCATAACCTACAGATACCTCGTAAACATCGGCTATAAGTTTAACCTTCAAATGGGGAGATGATCTCTAGATCAAAGAATCTAGTTAAGCGGGAAACATACGGTTCCAACTGTTCGGAGCGCTTATAGTGGGGTTGTCTAAGACGCTATACAGTTAGCTAACACCGGACGAGCCTTAAGGACTTGCATTCTCACATGCAAATCCACGTACTTCATAGAGAGCAAGGGGCAGCAAAAGGCAAACTCGTAGTCCATAAGCCAGTCCGATAAGGGGAACGACGCACGACAGGACAAAATTAACGGCGAACAGATCTATAAATCGAGTTCAGCAGCACAATTAACATTTAATTGAAAACTAGCAACTTTTGGATTACATTCCATGTACCCTCACAGGACAGAAAAGGGGGAATCTGAATATAAGTACAAAAGTCTCTCATTCCCCTCGGCTGATATATGCCTCAGCCATTTTTTTAAGCTGCCATTCCGATGATTTTTAGACGCCTCCCGAATGCCTTTACTTCTGGTTCTCAGGTCGGAGAGATCTAATGGGGAAGTTGCGTTAGCGACTGTGATTTCGCCTTCATTGGGTCGGAGGGTGCATTAGCATCTCTTACCTCACGGCCTTGCCGGCCTTCCAGATCTCCATGTTTCGGATCTCCTCCATCTCGGCCTGGAATTTCTCCCGGTAGTCCTTCTGGCTGTTGTACTCGAGGGATCGCTTGGTCTCGGTGCCGTCTCGGACCGAGTCGTACAGCTGGTTGAAGACGGGCTTCAGGGCGTCCTTGAACCGCGGGGTCCAGTCGATGGCACCCCGGCGGGCCGTGGTGGAGCAGGCCTCGTACATCCAGTCCATGCCGTTGGCACCGATCAGGGGGTACAGGCTCTGGGTGGCCTCCTCGACGGTCTCGTTGAAGGCCTCGCTGGGGCTGTGGCCGCGCTCCCGAAGGACCTCGTACTGGGCGAGGAACATGCCGTGGATGCCACCCATCAGACAGCCACGCTCACCGTACAGGTCGGAGTAGACCTCCTTCTCGAAGGTGGTCTTATAGAGGTAACCACTGCCGACGGCGACACCGAGAGCCTGGGCCTTCTCCTCGGCCTTGCCGGTGACGTCCTGATAGACGGCGTACGAGGAGTTGATACCACGGCCCTCACGGAAGAGGGATCGGACGGTGCGGCCGGATCCCTTAGGAGCGACGAGGATGACATCGATGTCCTTGGGCACGTCGACCTTGGTGATGTCCTTGAAGACGGGGGAGAAACCGTGGGAGAAGTACAGAGTCTTGCCCTTGGTCAGCTGGGGCTTGATGGCGGGCCAGGTCTCCGACTGGGCAGCATCACTGAGCAGGTTCATGATGATGGTACCCCGAGAGATGGCCTCGTCGACCTCGAAGAGGTTCTTGCCGGGAACCCAGCCGTCTTGTTGGGCATCCTTCCAGGACTGGCCGTTCTTCCGCACACCGATGATGACGTTCAGGCCGTTGTCACGGAGGTTGAGGCCTTGGCCGTGACCTTGGGAGCCGTAGCCGATGAGGGCGAGGGTATCGTCCTTGAAGTACTCCTGCCGGGGCTATATTAGCTGTTGTCGCTTTTCAATTCGTTCCGTAGGTAGCATGAGATACTGTGACTCACCAGCAACTTCTCCTTGGGCCAGTCGGCACGCTCTGCACAGCATTATAATGTAAGCAAGACTGTACCAACAACAGGCACCATACATGGCTCGCAACGCCCAAAATGAGCTTACCGTAGACCTCCTCGGGGGTACCGGCGAAGTCGATGGTCTTGACACCGCGGACCTGCTGCTGGGCAATACCGGCGGCGGCAGGCCGGGCCTGCTTCGCGGTGGCTCTGACGAGGTTGGCGGCAGCGACGAACGAACGTCGCTGGGCGGCCGGAGAGGCCAATTGACGTGCCAACTGGCTACGGAGAGCCTTGGAGAAGCCGCGGGAAGCCATCGTGGAATGTGTGAAATGGGAGAAGAGTGGAGATTGGGAGGGAGGGAAGGAAGGGGGGAAGGAGTATTATATGCTTCGTATATTTGAGAGATGTACGATACACGTCCAGTCTCTCCTCGGAGTCGAATCGCAAAGGTCAGAAATTTTTAATTTTTAATTTTTTGCTGGAGGGGTCCAACCTTGTTAGCAGGTCCCTGCAGTCAGGGGGGGGGACGGTGTGTGTTTGTGCGTGTGTATGTAGTCGAGCTTGGAGCTTTCAAAGGCAGCGATGTCGGCGGTCGACGGAACCAATGAGGGGCAAGGGGAAACCAATAGGTGGGGTGCTGTATGGGCTTTTACCGAGTTGGGACTACTTTTGGGGTACAGCGGAAAGACCAAATCCAGATCCAGCCCATACTAGGTATGTATAGCATATCAAACACCATCCTTCACGGCATATGCGAAGTATGTAGCTTCCCCATTATGTACTAGGTTTGTACCTAGACGCTAGATTTCCCAGCGCAATTCGTAACACGTGCTGTTACCTCATTGTACACAATCTCGAGGTAGTTAGGCGCGTCGGCCAGGCAAGACAGCGCCCCGAGCTACAGCCTACCACCTACGACGAAGCCTAGCACTAACATCGATTCCCATTCTGCTTATTCATCCCACACTTCATCGCGTATTGATTGGACCACTCTTTTCAATATACCGGCGAGCTAAAAATAGGCAATAGGGATAACTACGTTGCAACAGTTTCCACCCCTTTCTTATTTGAAGGTTATTGCATTTCGACGGTGTTGCTTCGATGCGAGAGCGTCTACCTTAATCGACGACCCCGATTCTTCATGTATAAGATCGTGTATGTTCATAACAGTATAGGAATTATGCGAGACGGGCATCCTCTGCAATAGCAATACTTTAGTTGGTTCTACTATCTGCATATGTGCCCGCCCTGGTCGGGTTTCCTATATCTACCGTAATGAAGCCCAGCGATCCCATACGCGACGTTCCATGCCTGAAGGTCCCGAAGAAACCTCATGCTGTAAAAGCTCCCTGCTCCCCGCTCGATATACCAAGCAGCCGCCCGGCTGAAGGCTCTCAAAAGTGAATGCCGCTCAATAAACGCCATCGCAAGTCTATTCGCAAAACTCATGCCTACTTTACCAATCTGGAATCAACCCCTGCTGCCTGGCCTCAGACCTTATTCCACGGCTACGGGCCTAGGGACGTGATGTATAGGATCGAGGCTATAGGTGGGGGATAGTATTATGCCATCATATCGAATTCGGCGTATGCCCTAAGGAATAACTTGCCGGCCCATGCATGTGTATAGACTCGAACCAGTCTTAGACCTTGTTGAAGACGACGCGATCGTAGGCGACGCCGCGTATGGCGCCGCCGCCCATGGCCGTGCGGACGTTGCGCCGGAAGTTCTCGCGACTCGACCTCAGGTCTTCGGCGGCTTCCTTGTTGAGCGGGTCCGACGCGTTGGGCTCGAGGAACAGGAACTGCAAGCCCACGATGACGGCGTTGAGGTTGAGCACCGGCTTCCAGTCCTCGCGCAGGATGTTGAGGCACACCTTGCCCTCGAGGTCGATGTTGGGGTGGTAGATCTTCTGCTGGCACCGCACCTTGGGCGGCTCGTGCGGGTAGTTCTGGCTCAGGTTGAACGTGAACGTGAACCGGCCCCCGTGGTAGCAGCCCTCGTCCGGCTTGATCTCCAGCACGAAGTTAAGGATGTCGTCCGCCTCGGGGAAGTCCACCTTCATCGTCTTTCCTAGCGCCAGCTCCGAGATGTCTACACACGGAGGGATGGGGCAAGAGCCCGTCTCGTCAGCCCGGGAACGCGGGGTAGACAGGGAAATAAGACACAGAATAGAGACGCCGGCGGCTTGCTTACCTTTCTGTACGCGCAGCTGGGCTGCCGTCACCTTCTTCTTCTTACCTCCGGCGGCGCCATCAGCGTTTTCTTTTTGCTGTTGCTCTTTTTTCTGCAGAAGAACGTCAGCCTCTCCCCACAGAGTAGCGCTCCCGTCCAACGCACCAGAGACCAAATTTTCAACATCTTGATCGGTTGTGACGCGAAAAAAAGGGCGTGGGTATCGACGTAACGGAACGAGTTTATATGCTGATGGGAGGCAAATGATGCGGCAGCGAACTTGGGTGGCGACGGACTCGGTCGGTGTCAAACTCAGATGGTGACGAAACCGGTGTCAACGAACCTCGTCAAGGACCTGTTTACCGTAGAGATTATTGTTGTCGAGATAAAAGTGCAAAACGCATAAGTATAAGTTTCCGAAGTGACGGGTGTTAGGTAAGATCTGTATGTATGTAGGAAGGTAGTTGTAGTTGAAAGGTACCTGATTAATCACCACATGCAGTAACCCAACGGATGTATGTACCTGGTAGATTGGATAGAGGGGCAATTCGGTGACCTAACGCTGATTGCTATCCACAGTAGTTAATCTACTGACTGATAGGGCGGCTACGGCCTATCAGCCCCGAGGCGCCATTACAGCGCAAGGGTTCATTCACTCGATTACCTCATTGTACCTGGCCCGGCCGGACAATATTCGGCGTTAAGCATAAATGGCGATCCATGATTCAGGATGCCTTAAACCGCTGCCCCTTTCTTGGGAATGCATCTCAACAAGTGAAGTTAGGTGAATAAGATACTACGATTTGTAGGGCATCGTTAGTAAACCGTCCATGATATCATTTAAAGTTGTTTTAATCTTTATTATTTGATACAACAGTTTGCAGATATTAGCAACGCCTGGTATCAACTTAACGCGGCTTCATCACATCGTCAGGGGTAAAATATTACTCAATATGTATTCACTTACTATATACATATTATATGCAAATGGCGGCGGACCAGTCCAGGTCATAGGGCCGCGAGGCCCAAACCTCGTCCCTCGTTTATGCTCAGATTTCCACGCCAGTCCTGTGTTCCCTGCTGAGCTTGTTCCCCCCCTCAAACCGTAGCTGGTTGGATACAATACAGATATGGCCTGGTATAGGCCGCTAATGGTACAAGGCTACTCGTCACGATGGGCGAGTTCGGTATACATACAGTACGGGGTTGTTTAAGAAAAGAGTGATATCAGACGACTAGGACCTCGTACTCCTAAACCAACCCCTGAAGAAAACGAACAAAGAGAAAACTCCAGAGACCGACGGGGTAAAAAGAGTCGGCCGTAAGTAACAGATGGACGGGGCATGATGCAAATATCGGGCATGGAGGAGAATAGAGAAAGATATATCAATGCAATGCTTTTTGGGTATCTCAGCGGCCGCTACCACCAGGTGATAAAGGAAATATGGATGTCTCTGTCCTATTGGTTCAAAAACCCCTGAAGGGGTCGTCTCGGAAAAAGTCTTCTTCGGCGCCCGTCCTGCTGCTTCCCCCATAGTTCGAGTCCGTCGTGGCCGTGGCGCGGGTGCCGCGGGAGGCGTAGCTGTCGCGGCGTCCGCTGCGGCTGCGGCGGCGCCTCATCTCCTTGCTCCGCCGGCGGGCGCGGCACCGCCACTCCTCGCTCTCGTCAGGGTGGTCGTCGAAGCGCGGAAACGTCAGCGGGCTGATGAAGGCCTCCATGCGCACCGTACCGATGGCCTCGAAGAAGTTGCTGTTCATCGGCGGCCGCGACGACGCCTCCGAGGTGCGCTGTGAGACCACCGAGTCTTGCCCCCACGTCATGTTGCTGGACGCCTGGTAGACGTCCGATACGCCCCCCGTGCCGACGCTGTTGGCGGCTGTGCTGTTGCTCGGGGTGTGGTAGGAGGAGTGGCTAGGGCCTGTCGGCGACGAGAAGCCACGGAAGGACAAGGGAGGGTGCACGTGGCCGCCCGTGTTGCTTCTCTTCCGCCCGTGCAGGACGACCTGGTTGGCCCGCTCGTCGACCCGCCCATGGAACCGCGGGATGATAGGCGGCTCCGCGGCTTCCATCGAAAGATCTCGGTGATGGATCGGCGTTGGGGTAAAGGTGTCGGACTTGAACGACGTGAGAGCCTCGTCGAGCTGACTGGTCTCGATCGTCCGCTCGGCTTGCACAGCCATTGCCGGATTCTTTCCCTTGGTTAACCTTATTGAGTCTCGGATTCCGCCCCTCTTGGTTCTGATCCGTGGAACGTCGAGCTCTGGCGCACCATTATGTGGCGCTGGCGGTGTTGGTAGGATGTCCGGCATGGACTGTTGAGAATGTGCGAGGAATGACAATGCAGTGAGCCACAGGTAGTGGCGCTCTGCTGTCGTCGCCGTGAATTTCAACGCACGTTCGGGTGTTAAGATCAGAATTGAGCGGTTGAAAACCTGGGTGGCCCCTTTCGGTGGTGGATTATCATCCTTAACATCCAATACGGATTGAATGGTCACTGGAAAAATGTTAGCTCGGTCTGGAAGCGCATACAAGTACTTCAACGACGTACGTTTTCGGCCAGGTTTGCCCATCAGAGCACTACCGGATTGCGGCTGCTTGCTGCTCCATAGGATGGCACGTTCATAAGGAGCGAGCCACACCCAGCGCTTGTGACGATCATTACTGTTCTCCTCGTTTCGATTGGCGCCATCTGTCATGCTGAATGACTTGCGCCGTCTAACATATTTGAACATCCATTCGCCAACCATGGTCTGTGCGATGGCGTCAACCACGCTCGAGGCTTGCTGAGAGCTGCCAGCAGCAGATTCTATGTTGGTGTTGTCGGTATATGCCGTATTCGTCGATGGCTGCGACCTGTGGCTCCGGTATCGTGTTGCGCCGCCGTCACGGCCTCGGGGCGAGGTAAGATGGGCGTTCGGAAGAGGTGAAAGGTTGGGACTATATGGTGCTTCCGTGGAAGGTGACATTGGCGGCGGTGGCGGACGTGGTGGCGAGCGGCTAGACTGCCTACGGTGCCTCGGGTTTCGAGGCATTGCTGCCGCAGAACGGACTTTGCGAATGCTATTCGACCTGTAGACGCCGCTGCCCTTGGCACCCCGACGGTGAGAGCTCCCACCCTTACTCGGAGGGCCATGTTGGGTATCGCTGGGTGCACTCCCGCTGATTGGCGGTCTTCTTGAGCTCGCTCGGGTGGGAATTGGGAACGGAGGATCGTGGCTGTCTTGCAGGTTGGGGCTCGGAGATCGGCGTTGATGGGAGGCGATGCCACTCTGAATCATAGCTGTCTTTCGCATAGCACCCACCCGGGATGCAGTGCCTGCCGTGGTGGATTTATCCGCTGCACGGGTCGGTACTTTCGATGACTTGCCGGCGGTAGAATCCCGACCACCAGGAATATTAAAACTGCTATAGACTTCTGGCCCTCCGACGACCTGTTTCGCGATACTTATGGGTTGTATGTTCACCATTCGAACCTGCTCGGGCGACTCAGAGCCTGACCGTGCCATCGATTTCTTACCAGAACCACGTTTCGGTTTCGGAGCCGAAAGAGCAGTGCGAAACTCAGCATCGCTTCCGTCGATGTCATCAAAGCCTTCACCGTCTTCGGAACTTTCGGCTTCGAAGCCGGCAAACAAGCTGCTGATGCGATGTGGTCGCCTCACAGGCGCCTTCTCATTCGACAACGGTCCGTCATCGTTATTTCCCGGATAGATATCACGGGTCTCGTTTTCAACCGAAACCGGCGACATCGGGTATGTCGGCGGCGATGAAGGGACCCCGTCAGGGGAGCTTCTTTTGGCGGCCAAGCGGCGAGGGTTTCGAGGGGGGACGTTTCCTGGCACGGGTGAGAAGTTTGCGTTATCCTCAACCGCAACCGAATTTGGCGACACCGGTCTTGAGGAAATAGCAGACGGATGTAGGTGCGGAGGCAGTTTGTCGAGCCTCTTGTCGATCCTTATTTCTTCTGTTTGAGTCGCAGTTGACGTTGACTGGGCAGTTTTAATGATGGAAACTTGGCAGCCGAAATCCTTGACATACTGGGGCAACCGATGCTCTTGTGGTGTTGGTGAGCGACTTGTTGGGGGGATAACACTGATACTTGGAATGGGCATGGTGAGAGAAGGGGCAGGTGGCTCAATAGGCGCCGCGTCCGTCTGAGTAGCGGTAGATGTCATTTGAACCTGAGCAGGTTTGTCCTCAGCGACGGGCAGGGTCTTCGTTCGCGCAGGTGATATTGGCGTCCTCTGTGGACTTAACAGATCGTCCAGGGTTTGAGACGCACACGACACCATCAACTTCCCTACAACCGGTGATTCAATTGGGAGAGGTTTGGCCAGCTGTACCCGCTTGCGCCTCTGATTGGCCTCAATCTCCATTTCACCTCGATGTGGACTCTCGATGTTCATGGTTTTCTCAAGTTTGACCGCGCGTTCTGGAGTAGACGGTTCCGAGGCCGCCCCCTTTTCCGATGGAGGCGGAGAATATTGAACGCCAGAATCCGTATACTCAACCAGCGGGGAATACTGAACACCAGAGTCCATATATTCAACCGGTGGGGAATGTTGGACACCAGAATCCAAATACTCAGCCTTGGCCGTGGAAATTTGACTCTCATCATCCTCGCGAATTCCACCTTCGAGTCTCTCCAGCACAGTAGAATTCATATAAAGTCTTCCGCGTACGACGCTTCCCGGACGAACCTGGCTCTCAATGCTTTGATTTCGGGCGTGAGTTTTTGAAAAGACACTGTCACGACTGAAATTCCGGTTGTGCCTGATTGAAAACGAGCTCTGCCGGCCATCGATGTCAGTCTGGGAGTCACTGTCGTCGTCGAAATTGAGTTCATCAGCAAGGCTGTGACCGTTAACCTTGCCCATGCCGCCGCTCATCGTTGAATATTGAACACTATTCCGCAAACTCATCGACCGTACGCTCGCTGCGTCATTTTCCCTCCCAGCTTCTTCCTCCTCGGCATCAGCTCCCTGATTGGCTCCACTCATTTGAGACGCCTGGAAAGCTGCCACTTCATCGAGTACCGCCTTTAGTCGACTTTCGGCAACATGAAGTTTACGTTCGTACTTGCGCCTCTCTTCTTCCCAGTCGTCCTTCTCTTTGGCCCACAGGTCATGCACTCTCTGTGAGTCCTCTTCCTGAGTTTTAAGCTTCTTTTGACTAGTTTCCAGGCGCTTCTTCGTTTCTGTTAGAGTCTCGACAGCTTCATCGCGCTCACGCACTAGGTCTCCCATCGCAGTCGATGTGCCTCCTTCGAGAAGGGCCAACTGTCGTTTCAGAGACCTACTTTCCTTCGTTGTCTTGGACAAATCCATTTGCAAGGTTTCTTGTTCCTCCCGGGTGGTGTGAAGAGTCTCCTCTAGGCTTTCTATGATCTTGAGCTTGTCTTCCTGGTCTCGGCGCAACGCCAAAATCTCGGATACGAGGTTGGCGTGCAAGGTGGGAGTAAAGCGCCGAGGGTCCAGTATACTGAAAGCCTCGTTCATGGTGACGTCCTTCGACGACCGCGTCGTACTCTTCTCGGTCCAATCTCCGGGTGGCAACGGTGGGGGGGACGAGGAGACACCTGGCGGCGTGGCGGACCGCCGAGACCTTCTCGAGGTTCGTGAAGGTGTTCTATAAGGAGTATCCGACGGCGTCGGCAGCGTCGCAATAGCAGCGCTGCAGAGCTCATCTTCGGTTTCCCACGCAGTCATGGTTGCCGCTCACCGCAGTCACGAGATTCCTAGAGACAAAGTCGTTCTTCCTACAAGACGCGCACCCAATGTGAGTTGGTCAATTGCTATGTAGTGGTTGATTGTCGTCGGCAATGCACTTGATCCCTTAAAGGGGCTCAAGCAAAACGCCCGCAACTCTAACCCCTTTTGGTAGTGGGGGCGCTGACAGATGAGCACACAGCCAGATCCCTTGAATGATAGACCATCACTGGGGGACCCCAGAATTAGCATGAACTTCATATAGTAAAATGCCTGAGCGGCGTGATGAGGGGTCGCGTAGATAATCAGCCCCGACATCTGTACTTACAAGAAGGTCGAAACCGAAGCCACCAAAAGCCATGAACCTAGAGGAACTCGAATGTCAGAAACTGTCGTTCTGTGGCCCAGGATTATCACGTCGAAACTGTTCAGGGCTAAGATTCATGTTGCGCTGAATTGTTTCCAGACCCGGGATCGTACTCAGCCTACCTCGAACAGCGTGGAAACGGCCATAACACTCACCTTAGCTTCTGGATTATACCGTATCATAACAGGAAACCCAGGTTGCTTCGCAATAGCTCCGCTGCTAACAGTCGCAAATGCTCAAGGATAGGATTGATAAAGTGAGGCTAATGAGGATTCGCAAAGCCGGCAAGTGATTTTGAGCGCAGACTATTATTCTTATTCTTGCGCGTGAATGGCGAAGCCACAACAACCAAAGGGTATCTCAGACAGTCGTGTACCTGTAGCGAGACAGAGATCCGGAAGTGTCGGAACATTCGGGTCCCGGTAGCTACGGTTATTATTGATTCGTTAGCGAATTTGGCGCAGATTACGGATAGAGAGATCGGACTCTCGAGTCTAACGTCTAAGACATGTCGGTCTCGCCGGATACATTATGCGCATTCGTACTTACCTCGTCACCGGTGCAGAACTTGTAATTGAACGAGAGAGAATCCGACGTATGTCGGCACAAGGCACTGATAACTGTCCGGGCACTCGCCGAGTCTCAGATCGTGCTATCCTCTTGCTGGTCTGGGGATTGTGCTTAGTTTGGTCCTCCAGGGGCTAATGAAACACCACGCTCGCTTGGAAAAGAAATATGGGCGCAAGAAGAGCAGCCAACAATTGATATGTCAGAAGAGGAGTTTGCTTCACCATTAGCCCATCTTCTCGCCCTCGTATCTCCAAAGATCGGATGAGAGGGGTTCAACGGAAGGTAGAACTCGCTGGCCCCAGATGATCAAGATGATGATCAGAGAGAAAGACATGGGATAGCATTAGATGGCATGATACCCACAAGTTGACGGGCATTTTTCGACGGACACGAAGCCAAACCTAGCGCATCACGGCTGGTAAAGTGATGAATGCCAACTTCAGAACCGGGGACCTAAGACGCGTCAAATGGAATGCGAGCTTTCCAATCCATGGCACCCCTAGAGAGGTATGTTCACACTTAATTTCGTATTGGACGGTACAAGCCTCATCTAGAAACTCGAGTGCCACTGGGGTTAACGCAAGATTGTCAGGATCAACGGGCTTCCAAGCCGGCGGTAGAAAAGAGCATGCTTGCGAAGTCTAGGTCCGGGGGCCCTGTCTAGCGTATCGCCCTGAAATGACGTGGGAAAGGGGGGGCAACAGCGCAGCCTGGCAACTGGGCAGGGCGAAAATCCTAGCAATTAGAAGGGTATCCAAAAAGGAGACAGGCTTGAATGGCGGCATCTTGATTATGGAATATATTGAGTGGGGATGCTAATGAGAAATGTAGAATGATATGGACCCCACTGATAGAATAGGAGCCACTCTGATTGTTGAACGTCGTTTTGCCGGAGGAAGATGATTGGATTTGAAGAGGCAAATAGGATCCAAGATTAGGGAAATTTTGTTAACAGGTACATTTCAGGACTGAGGGATTCGCAGAGACGCGAGAGACAGAGTGTTGCCTGCGACACAACGTATCAGGGGTCCTGGAATCGAAATCTAACTCGCTACAAATGTTCCATCACATCGTGCGTGTGCGATGACTGGAAGGGGATTCGGCTAGAGTTCTTTTGCTAGTAGACGATTATGTAGCACTACACAGAGCTAATCATCGCATGTGTTCAATCTAAAATGGGAAAAGCCATGGGCGTTTTCTCCTTGGCGGTTGCAATTTCGCCCAATGGAGATCACTTACCATTCTTGGTATGCACAGGCCTATCACCACCAGGAAACCTTGACCAGTTCTTCTTTGGGTTAGGCTTTCCAGCAGTGGGACCTGCTTTGCATATTGCATCTCATTGATCTTGATTGCATATCGCACTAGCATTAGATGCTACTCTGTACAAAACCTTACACGACATAGGGCCACGGCATAGAGTAGATATGAACGATGATTCCCCTTTACCTTCATATTGTTGATGTGTATACTCGGCGGCACTGCAAACTATAACCTGTCGGAAAGGCACAAACTACAGGATGCCTCTGCTTTTGCGGTTGCCGGACACGAGAATCACCGTCACCAACAATGCCCAAACATTCCGGTCTCGAAGCGGCTGAGGACTTGCGGCTGGAGACTCGCGGCTCCTAAACCATCTCGCGTAACTTTTATCGTAGTGGGCGGCGGGTTGTTTGATGGACGAGTGGCCACACAATGTGCTAGTTCCTGTAAATCTGTTTCTATTCCAAGAACGGGACAAGTCCGTTTCGCAGTAGGAAACTTGCGTAACCGTCAGAACCTGATACGAAGTATAACGCCTCTAATTTTGACTACGTAGTATGTAACACGGGAATTTGGTTCTAGACTCTCTTGTTACAAAAACGACGGGTTGTCAAGAAACGCGGCGTCATGGCGTGGCTTGAGATAGTGTCTTTATCTTTATGCATGGAAACCTACACCGGGGACTTGGGTAATTATCCCACTCAGCAGCGCACAAAATTCCGAGTGATCAAAGCTGCATGCGGCTTGCCTAGTACGGTGTTATAGGTAAGTCTTATCACACTGTTAGATACGGGTCGCAGGGGTATTTTAGTTAAGTACTTCTACCCGCCCACTGTTTTCTAAATACGGCTAGGATATAATTTCTTATATAATTTATATAGGAAATAGTGTTAAGATAATATTAATAATATTAATTATTCTAGTAAACTTTATCTCTTTAATATTTAATAATAATTAAGGCGATTTTAATATAATAAAAACTTAACTTAAATATATTAAAAAACGTTTATTATATAAAATAAAATAAAACGTTATCTTTAAAATCATAAGAAATAATAGAAAATATACATACATATATTTTATAAATAAAATATATAAAAGTATATACTAGCTATGTAAGGAATCTTGCAGGGCGGCAAAGCTAGGTAACTGAAAATACCCCTGCGACCTGTATGTGGGCTAGGAGGCCCACCTAGTAATAACCAATCTTGGGTTGAAAGTCGCAAAAGGGCTGCAATTTTTCGTATGTACCTGCGGTGGACCCATGTAAATGCTACACCTAATTTGGGTGGCGTGGCTACTAGCGCGACCCACTGCTACATGGCAGTGTGTTAAATATTTTGCCTGATACCGTAGTATACGTCTCGACGTTGGCAGGCAGATGCTGGACGAGTATCTATCTGGGGTTGCGCACGGATACAATGAATTATCTCGGGTCTCGGCTTGTCGACTCCGCTCCAATCCATTCACTGGTGTCTTCGGCCATCTCCATCCAGCACATGCGATTCGAAGTTCCACCAAGAGAAGATGAGCTTTTGGGTTTTCGAGGGCGTTTTGAGATATCCCAAATTGAATATGTAAATCACGACGACCTGTATCCATTCTGCTCTTAATTCCAGTGTATGAGCTAAGATATAGTCCTCTTCCAAAGAGACTAACATAAGTCACGAGTAGTCAGTCTTCTCTTTCACGGGCAAGAATTCAGGAGTTAAAAAAAAAAAAAAGCATGCTCAAGACGAAATGAAAGCTAACAAGCGACTGGCGTTCTCGAGAGTCTCAACTACCACACTTTCCCCCCCAGTTAGGTACGCCGCGTCGAATCATTATTTTGACAGTACTAGACGCCTTCTAGAAACCTCACCGACGATCATCATCCCCCCCGGAAAATCAACCCCACTAAGTGATCAGGGGTGGTAATTGAAGGTTGAACGTATGGTGCCTTTCACAGCCAGTTACCGGCTGTTGATTGATTAGTTTACGGTTATGGGTAAGGCCCCGGTGGGCGAATTTAGGGGGCCAGGTGGTTGACACATAAATTCACGCACTTTCAAATAACCATCTAACGACCCCTTGAATAGTAACTCCTTGATTTCAACAAATGGGTATATACGGGAAATTCCAGGTTATTTTCAATTATTACTTTTAGGTAAATGCCATTTTTCCAATTTTTTATATATTCTTTTTTAGCATCAGAATCGCTTGCGAAATCCTGAGCTCATTTGGGTAACCGCGCGAATTCTTATGTCAAACCACCAGGAGGGTCGACGAGATGGCCCCCAACTGTGGTAATGGTTGCTTCTTACAGTGGTTTTAGTAGTGATGTTGGTGGTGTGGTGTTATGGGAGAAGTACATATCAACCCTGCCTGGGGCTACTCACTTAGTGGGTATGGGGCAGAGGGTGATAAGCGTTGGGGTTGCCAAAAAAGGGTTTAGTGCGGACAAAGAAAGGATTCGATGTGGCACACGTAACTGGGACGACAGGTACTAGTGCCACGAGGGATCCCTCGTATCAGATCTCATAGAGTTGCTTATTCTCGTCACCGATCGATTAAGACTCCGCGGAGCTTTACCCTCGACCCCCTTGTATTATTGTGGGAGGAGCCCGGTATATATGGAGCCCGTGGGCTGAATATCACCTGTTGCTTCTTGTCCTGATTTATCTGACTGCGAAGCGATTAACTTGGAATCAAGACAAGAAGATATATATTCTATCGGAAACAGATGCTAGGGAGTTACAAGACTTTCCGACGATAACACAAGGGATTGGGGGCACGTATTATGCAGATGCAAGATGGGGCGCCCCGCGTATCAAGTTAACAAAGGTCAAAGCAGCTCATCGATGAGATTGCGCTTGCATTGAGATGAGTTGGGTGCAAACCGGAGCTACAGTGCTCAGCAATAAGCTCATCTCATTCACTGACCCTATTCGCACTTAATATACGAGGTAAGGGATATACCCATTAATAAGAGTATAATATACCTCATAAAGATCAGGTCCCATTTTTAAAGGTAGAGCTGTGCCGTAGGCGCAGTTATAGATTGGACCTTTTATTAAAAAGTAACTATAAAGTTTAATATTATATTATAATATAAAAATTTCGTTTAAAATATTTTATATAAATTCGAAAAGTATTTATTAAAAACTTTTTAAAAAGATATAACGTATTATATTAGCTTGTAAGCCAAACTACTTTGCGAGCCGTTTTTTAATACATTGTAATAATTAATCTAAATAACTTAATTATAATATATTTAATTGATTCAATCGATAGTATTCCTTTTTGCTAGTAGTATTTATAGTTTTTAAATAAGTGTACGTATTATATTAAAGTTTGTTACGGACGTTATATTATTATTTTTTCTTTTTAATTCGTATGTAACGGTTATTATTAATAGTTATTAGTAACGCGTTTTTATTATTACTTTATTTAACGGTTAAAAGATTTGTTTATCGTATATAGTAAGTGTTTTTTTTTGATTGGAATTTTTTGTTTTAATAATTTTATATACGTAGGTCGAATTACTATTTCGATAAATTTTGCGATACGTCCTTTGATGTGCTCCGATGCGTTTTAACAAGCTTTACAGCTTTGCCCCCGTAGCCTTGTAACGCGTTTTTTAACAAAGCCTTATAACTTTCCATTTTGCGAATATTTTTTACGTATTAAAGCCGTATAAAAAAAGTTTATATATACGGGTCGGGAATTTGGTCGATAATCGATTTTCGGTCGGTCGTTTTTAATATTTTCGAAATAGGGGTAATATTGGCCTGGATGCGTTCGGGATTAGTCGGTTGTATATGGATTGGTAAAAGGGAAATAGTAATATACGTCCGTAATAAGTTTTGTATAATACGTGTATTTGGTAAAGAGCTATAGATACGGTCGGTGACAAAGAATACGGTTGATTTGAATCAAATGGATATATTATGGTTAAGTTATTTGGATTAGTTATTACGAAGTGTTAAAAAGCGGCTTGCGAGGTGGTGTAGCTCGCAAGGTGGTGTTCTACGTTAATATCTTTCGATAATAAAATTAATAAAAAAATTCAAAGATTTTATTTATATATATATATATATATGTATTATATTTAAACTTATTCTAAACGTAAATTTTTCGATATTTAAGATAAACTTTATATATTAAGTATCGTTAATTATAAATAATTACGATTATTTATTATTAGCTTTTTTAAGTAAGAAAAAAACTATAGAATATAAATTATAGTATTATTTATAAAGTTGTTAGGTTTAAGCTGTATTATCTAGGCTAAGTTAAAGATACGAAATAATTATACTAATAATTAATACGATAAATACTTTACCTAATATTTTCGAATACGGTAATTATTAATGGTTTTTGCGGTAATAATAAATTATACGTTTCGGTTATAAAAAGCTTTATTCCGAAACCGACTGTTACGTAATGCCGATAAATTTCGACCCTGATAAACCTTATGCCCTTTAGCTAGTTCGGTAAAGGGAATCTTCTAAAATACAAATAATAACTTAAAAGATATTAAATTTTTCGCGGTAAACCTTAAATCCGTATAAAATAACTACTTTGTAACCCTTTATTAATCCCATGATTAAAAATGTTAGATATCAACCAGGAAAAAGGGCTAGAAATTCTAGACCAGCTATTTTTAATTTCGATCGATTTTATAACTTTTCGAATCCCCATTAATTAAAATAGTTAAAACATACCAGGCAATTCTTATTACAAAATACCGGTATTTTATAACTGTAAAATCTTTACGAAAAACGTTTTTTTTAAAATCTTTAAATTTAATAAAGCTTTAGGACAAATTAAAAATATCGATATTTCCGTTAACTTAACTAATTTTTCTTAAAAAAATCGGATTTTATTTTTAATTTTTGGATACGATTTAATTTATATAAGCAAAAATAATTAAAAGTTGGACGATCTTATAATAGAAAATATCGACCATATAAAAAAATTATTAAAAAAGCTAGATATAAACGGTAAAAGGTTTAAGAATTTCGAAATTTAACTTTTAACTCGATATAAGCTGGAGGATTACGAACGATAATTTATCCGGCTGTTCCGAATTGCGAAAACCGTTTAGAATTCGGTTAAAAATGGTCGTCGATAAGGGCTTGTATAACAGGGCAGTTTGAAGTCACCTTGGAGTAAGACGCCTATAAAAAGGTTAGGGCTTAGTAAAGCTTAGCAACCGATACTACAATCTATTTATTTGTTCAATTTTGTTCCACGGTTACGTCTCCTCTAGGGAGAATTATAGTATTATGTAAAAAACGAAGTAATTTAAATAGTTTTAAAAATAAATAATATAAGGTCGATTAAAATTAATTAGTATTATTTAAGTTAAGCTAAAAATACGAAACAATTATATTAATAATTAATGCGATACCGATTATTAATTTTTATAATTAAAATAAATTATAAGTTTCGACTTTAATAAATATTATATTCTTTAACTAGTTCGATAAGGGGAATTTAAAAAAAATAACTTAGAAAATGTTAAACTTTTCGTAGTAAATCTAAAGTTCGTATAAAATAGTTATTTAATAACGTTTCGCCAGTTTTACAATTAAAAATATTAGATATTAACTAGGAAAAAAAGCTCGGAATTTTAAACGGGGGTTTTTTTTTTTTTTTAATTTCGATCGATTTTACGACATTTTTCAGAATTTTCATCTATTAAAATAATTAAAATATGCTCGCTAAATTCGAATATAAAATTGTAATATTTCGTATTTCCGGAATTTTAACGCAAACCGTTTCGATTAAATTATTTTATTAAATAAAATAATCGGACGAATAAAATTTATCGATACCTTTATTAATATTAATAACTTTTTCGAAAAAAACCAGATGTTATTTTTAATTTTCGAATAGAATTTAATTTTTAATAACGGATATAATCGATTTTTACGAAAACTTATATTTTAAAATATTTAATTTATAAAAAGATTATTAATAAAATTAAAGATTAATAATAATAGAAATAAAAACGTAAAAGTTTAACTTTTAAATTACTATAAGAGAAATTATAAAGAATAATTTATATAATTATTTTAAATTACGAAAAACTTTCAAAATTTATTTATTTCTTTAAGAATAATCGGCGATAAAAAGAGAACTAGGCAGTTTAAAGTTATCTTAAAGTAAAACGCCTACGAAAAAGTTAGGTTTTAATAAAGCTTAGTAACCGAAATAATATAATTTATTAATTTATTTATTTAGGTTATACGATTACGGTTTGTTTAGAAATAGCTAGAACTTATATAAAACTTTATTTTAAGTACTAATTTGTAAAAATAATATATAAATAATAAACCTTAAAAATAAGGCTTAATATTAAGTTATAATTTACAAAATTCGAATTCGACAGTTTTATGCTAAAAAAATTTAAATTTTTAAAAAAAGAAACTTAATTAAGAATATATAATAACTTTACTAATTAGAATTAATTTAATAAAAATATTAAAAAGAATAAAGTACCTTTTTAAAATTAATGTTTAATTTAACACTAGTTTATAATAACGCCGAAATTTTTATAATACGTATAATTTAAAAATAAATAAAAAGGTTTTACAAGGTCGTTAGGTTTAAGCCGTATTATCCAGGCTGAGCTAAAAATATAAAGTAATTACACCAATAATTAACACGATAAATACTTTACCTAATATTTTCGAATACGGCAATTATTAATAGTTTTTACGGTAACGATAAATTATACCTCGGTTACGAAAAGCCTTATCCCGAAGCCAATTACGTAATGCCGATAAGCTTTAACCCTGATAAACCTTATATCTTCTGGCTTTACGGTTTGGTAGGGGGAATCTTAGATAATAACTTAGAAAATGTTAAGTTTTTCACGGTAAACCTTAAATCCGTATAAGATAGCTTTATGATTTTTCGCCAGTTTCACGATTAAAAATGTTAGATATTAACCAGAAAAAAGGGTTAGGAATTTTAAACTAGCTATTTTTTTTTAACTTCGATTAATTTTAGGGCTTTTTAAACCTTTATTAATTAAGATAACCAAAATATGCCGGCTAAATCCGAATATAAAATCCTAGTACTCCGTACCTCCGGAATCTCGACGGAAACGGTTTTAATTAAGTTACCCGATTTAAATAAAATAATCGGCCGAATAAAATATATCGATATTTCCGTCGATATTAATAACCTATCCGAAAAAAATCGGGTTTTATTTTTAATTTTCGGATACGATTTAATTTAAAACGGCGGAAATAATCGGTTTTTACGTAAATTTATATTAAAAAATATCTGGCTTATAAAAAAATTATTAGCAAAATTAAAAAATAACGATAATAAATTTAAAAACGTTAAAATTTAACTTTTAAATCAATATAAAAAAGATTACGAATAATAATTTATCCGGTTGCTTTAAATTACGAAAACTATTTAAAATTCCGTTAAAAATAATTATCGATAAAGGTATAATTAAACAATCTAAAATTACCTTAAAATAAAATGCTTATAAAGTTAAGGTTTAATAAAACTTAATAACTGATAATATAATTTATTTATTTATTTAATTTAGTTCTATAGCTATATTTTTTCTAAGGAAAATAAAAAGGTTTTATATACTAAATTATTATTAAAAAATTTACGATAAAATATTATTACTAATAAGTATTACGTTAAAATAAAAAAGCGTTACGAAATTAATTAATTTAAGTTTTTTTAGAATTATAACGTATTAATAAAATTTCGTACGATTAAGAAAATTAATAAACGGATTTTTGCTATATAAAATTTAAATAAAAAAACCTGTATATAATAAAATAATTAATAATTATTACGTCGTAAATATAAAAGCTTTACGATTACGTATTTTTTTTAATTTTAAACTTAATTATATTATTTATAAAATATAATTAAAAATATTAAAAGATATATATATATATATTTACTTATATTTAACGAGTATATAAAGTTTTATATTTATCGGATTAAATTTAATTTCGTTATAATATTTTTTAATTTTATTTTTTAAAGTAATTTAACTATTAATAAATTTTAATAAAAATACTTTAAATAATTTTTTTTTTCAATTTACATGTTGTTATAATTCGTTTATTAAGGAAATACACATTTTAATTAGTTAAAAAAGTAATATATAAACTATAAACAAATAAGCTCTAAACTAATTAAAATAAAACTATACGTTTTTATCTTTAACCGTCTATTAATAATAAATCAAACCTTTATTAATTATTACTTTTATTCTAGTAATAAAATAAAATTAATATAGAATTACGTTAATTAAAAATTAAAAATATTAATAATAAAATAATTGATATAATTGAGCGAAAATATTACGTTTTAAATAAGTTCGAATATTTTATACGTATTTATTTAAAGAATATAAACGCGTTTAATAATAAATTATTTAAATTTTATTAATATAATATATATTATTATAATTTATTTATTTAAAATTATTTAATTTGTTTATAGAAATAGCTCGCTTATATAATAGGTTATCGAAATTTAAAGAAATATATAATAAAAAACATTTTAATAATATTTACTCTTATTATAAATCGTTGTTATTTTTAAATATTTATATAATATATTATATAAATAATAAGAAGTTTTAAATAGACTTTATATTTATAATTAAACTAGAGTAGTTAGTAGTGTTAAAAACTAAGTATATTAATCGTATATATAGTCAGCTTATTTATTACAGTGTTTTTACGCCCCGTTATACGTTTTTACGACCTTTATTAAAAAGGAACGGTTTTTAAGAAATGCTTTTCGATCGCGTTTATATAAAACTACCTGTATATATATTTAGTAGATAGATTAGCTATATATAGCTAGATATTTAAATAATATTAACCTGATATATATATAGCTAAAATATTATATTCTTTATATTTTTAATAGAAGTAATTAGTTAAACTTAATAAGTTAAATATTAATACTTTTAACTTATAATATTATAGTAATATTATAATATAATATTAAATATTACTTTAAATTAAATTAAACATATATAACGAATATATTATATAAGGTTGTTAAGTTTAAGCCGTGTTATTTTTAAATTAAGCTAAAAATATAAAATACTTATATTAATAATTAATAATATAATTACTTTACTTAATATTTTCGATTAAAGTAATTATTAATAGTTTTTACGATAATATTAAATTATACGTTTCCGTTACGAAAAGCGTTATCTTAAAACCGATTACGTAATACTAATAAGTTTCGACCTTAATAAACCTTATATCTTTTAACTTTACGATTCGGTAGGGGGAATTTCTTAAAAGATAGATAATAACTTAAAAGATATTAAGCTTTTTACGGTAAACCTTAAATCCGTATAAAATAACTATTTTATAATTTTTTATTAGTCTTATAATTTTAATATTAATCGATTTTACGATATTTTTTTAAATCTCTATTAATTAAAATAAATAAAATATACCGGGTAATTTCTATTATTAAATACTAGTATTCCGTAACTGTAAAATTATTATAGACAACGTTTTTTTTCAAAGTTTTTAAACTTTATAAAACTTTAAAATAAATTAAAAATATCGATATTTTTATTAATTTAACCCATTTTTCTTAAAAGGTCGGGTTTTAATTTTAATTTTAAAATACGATTTAATTTATATAAATAAAAAGAATTCAAAGTTAAATTATTTTATAATAACAAATATCGAACGTATAAAAACCTGTTAGAAAAATTAAATATAAATATTAAAAAGTTTAAAAACTTCGAAATTTCATTTTTAATTCGATATAAATTAGAGGATTACGAGGGATAATTTATTCGGCTGTTCCGAAATACGAAAACTATTTAAAATTCGGTTAAGAATAGTTGTTAATAAAGATATAACTAGGCAGTTTAAAGTTACCTTAAAATAAAACGCTTATAAAAAGGTTAGAGTTTAATAAAGCCTAGTAATCGAAATAATATAATTTATTAATTTATTTTATTTAATTATACGATTACGTCTTTTTTTAAAAAGAGGTTATAAATTTTATATAAATTATTTTTTAATGATTTATTTTATATAATTTATAATTAATATAAAATATTTAAAAAAATTCTTATTTATAAATATATATAATTATTTATATAAGTTAAATATAGAAATAGTTTATTATTATAATATTAAGTCGAAGTTATAAAATAAAACTAAGTTATACTTAAACCCCTTTAATATATTTATTATATTAATATAAATTATATTAATATAAAGTCTTATATATTTAACTTATTATTTAATTTATAATTAAAATTTAATAAATTTTCGTTTTAAATTTTAATATTTATAATAAATTTAAAAGTATTTTATAACGTACTATATGGCCTAATAGCTTAGTAGTCGCGAGCCTGGGTATCTCTTTTAATTGTAACAAGCTTGGGCACCCTGTTTCGGTTGGTCTTAAAAAACAGCTGGTTCAAATCCAGCTTGGGCCACCGTTTCTTTAGGTGGCGCCAGCCTAAAGGAGCTAGACCAGTTGGGGCTTCGGTTCCGCCACCGTGTCGGCGATAATTAAAGAGTAGCTGGGGGCTTTTAAAATTAGTTATAATTAAGGGCGTTAGAAACTAATTAATTAATCGGGTATATCTTATTGTTAATTGCCGTATTATATAACCCGCGTTACTTTTTTCCGGCACTTAATTAAAAAAGGACGGTTTTTAAGGGGTGCTTCCCGGTTACGTTTATATAATCCTTTATGTACGTACTTAGTAAATAGATTAACTTTCTATATATAGCTAGCTAGATACCTTAATAGCACTTTATCTTATAACGTATTATATAAGCAAGTAGCTTATATAAGCGAGTTATTCGTATTTTAACACTTTACGATAATGATTTTAAATAAAACAATTATAACATAATAAATTAATTTAAATTAATTAAATTCCTTATCGTTAAACGTTTTTATAACTTTCTTATAAATACGTACATTATATCCGGGCTTATAACAAACGTTATATTTTCGTTTTTTCGTTTAAACCTTTTTATAACGATTACCTTTAGTTTTTATTAGCTGTAATTATTTATTACTATTTTTCTTTTTAGCTATAAAAGCCTTTACTTTTCTTATAATAAGTATTCCTTTTTTTTTAAAAAAATGTATGCAAGGTCGTTAGGTTTAAGCCGTATTATCCAGGCTGAGCTAAAGATACGAAGTAATTACACCAATAATTAACACGATAGATACTTTACCTAGTATCTTCGAATACGGTAACTATTAATGGTTTTCACGGTAACTCGTCGAAATTATAAATATCCTTTTCCGTAATATCGTATTTCGTAATTATAACCCGAATAAATTTAAACTATTTATAAAATACCTTTAAACTTTCGCATAAAACCTTTAGCTATTTATTTTTCGATTTAAACGCGTTTTTAATTTTTTTTACCGTTTAATAAAGTTAAACGCTTAATTAATCCTAATACGTATCGTAACGTATTAATTAAGTAGCAAATTTGTAATATTTTTAATATGTTAAAACTGGATAAAAAACGTTTGCGTATTTAAGTTAAAATTTATTTAATAATCGATTTTTTTTTGGTCGGCGTTAATTTTCGTAAATTAAAAATAATATCGGCTGTGCAAGTTTTACCGTTATATCGGTTTTTAAGGTAAATTCGGAAACGTTATATATTATATAAAGCTGTTTATAACTAAGTTTCGAGGTTTTTTTTATAGGTTAAATGGCTAAATTTATTTTCGCTTTTTTTATAAGCCGTTTTATATTATTAGTTTTAAAAAATAAACGATTAAAGTTACGTAGTTAAAATGGTATAAAAACCGAGCGATTCGCTTATATAAGCGACTCTCTTATATAGTACGTTATTTAAAACCGTTATTAATAATTAACTTTTAAATTTCGATATATATATTTTTTATTAAATATATATTAACGTATTATATAAACTAACCCAACCACCTTGCATATAAACTAATAGCTTAAATAAGCGAACGGATCGTTTTTTTAGTATTTCTTAATAACGAATTCATTTAAATTTAAAAAAATTCGTTCTTAAACGTTTTTATAAATTTTTTTATAAATTCGCGTATTATATCCGGGTTTGTCGTAAACGTTGTATTTTCGTTTTTTCCTTTAAACTCTCTTATAAAGATTACCTTTAACCTTTATTAATTATAATTACTTATTTTTATCTTTCTTTGTAACTATAAAAACATATATCTTTTTATAATAAATATTCATTTTTCTTAAAAACATAATTCGTTTTCCTTTCGAATAAAATTATTTTCGTATAAAAATATTAGGTTTTTTTATTAAAAAATTAACCGACTTCAGTATTTTTGTCAGCGAATTACCCTAGTAATTTCTAATTTTTCCTTATAAATAACGTCTTCGTCGAGTTATTTTAATAACATTTTTAAGAATTTTTACCAATAGAAAAATAACGGAATTAGAAAAAATAAATAGAAAAACGATTAGTATAAGTATAATTAAACCTTTTAATTTTAAAAACCGTAATTAAAATCGAATAAAATAAATTCCAGTTTTATAAATTCAACTTTAATATTATTAATTATTATATAAACTTCAAATATATTATAAAAACTAGGAATAAACGAGTTTTAATACGGGAAAATAAAATATATCGAAAAATTAAAACCGATAAATATATATTTATATAATATAATACTATTATTAATTTAATTATAATTTCTAAATTCGATTTAATAATAACTTTTATAATCTTTGGAAAAATATATTTCGAACTTTTAATACGTATGTTAATTTATTTATCGAAATATTTAATTTGTTTATTTTCGTTTATAGTAATTTTCAATCTAGTAAAAATAAATTATCGGTAAACTAATAAAAAAAGTAAATTTTCAAATAAATATAATATATAAACCTAAAGTTGAAGTTTAAAAATTAGTGATTTATATTATCATAAATTATTTTCGATTTTATTACTCGGTTTATTTAAGTTTTTTACCTTTTTTTAATATTAATTAAAATTATATTTACTATTTTAAATATTTTTTACAATGTCGTATTTTATGATTACAACTTAAATAAATTTAAATTATTTGCGAAATATCTTTGAATTTTTTAATAAAACCTTTTAATCCTTTATTTTTTCGATTTATATTATTTTAATTTTATTTTTTACTATTTAATAAAATTAATCTTTTATTATTTCCGACACGTATTATAACGTGTTAAATAATTAATAAATTTATTATATTTTTGATATATTAAAACTAAATAAAAAACGTTTACGCATTTAATTTAAGGATTTGTTTAATAATCGATTTTTCTTTCGGTCGCTGTTAATTTTCGTAAATGAAAGATAATATCGGTTCCGGGGCGTTTATCGTAATATCGAGCTTTTAAAATAATTTTAATAATACCGTATGTAAAATTAAGTCTTTTATAATTATGTTTTTAATTTTAAATTTTAACTTAAATAGTTAAATCTATTTTAAAATTTTTATAAACCGTTTTATACTATTAATATTAGAACATATATAAATTACGTTACATACTTAAAAAGTTAAGAAATTTAATCCTTTCGTTTATTTAAACGGGTCGATAATATAGTACGTTAATTATTTTTATAATATATTTGATAAATATTAGGAAAATAAAAGATTAAAAGTTATTTTAAAAATTTTAAAAATTTTACTTATATATATATATAGCGGATCACCGTGAAAACCATTAATAATTACCGTGTTCGAAGATACTGAGTAGAGTATCTATCGTATTAATTATTGGTGTAATTACTTCCTGTCTTTAGCTCAGCCTAGATAATACTTACCTCAGCTAGTTCAGGCCTCTGCTGGCTGGTTTTCTAATGTACTGTTATATCACGTTAAAAATTAGCCAATCAAATCGCATATTCCCTTATCGAGCCAGCGAGGCCTAAGTTAAAGTTGCAGAAAAGTGGGTTCGTTTTCGGCGCCCTTATTAAAATTCTTAACTTTTTTTAAAAAAAATTTAAGGGATTTAAATGGAAAAAATTTATTAGGCAGCTAATTTAAGCCCGATATATATGAAACTCTATATACGTATCGAATATAAGTTAATATACGTACAGGAAAATTTTTTTTTTTTCAATTTTTTTAAATTAAAATTAGGGCCGATATAGCTAAGTTTATATCTGGGAAATAAGTAACCGTAACGCCTTTAAGGCTATAATAATATAATTATCGGTTACATTATTATGTACCGGGTTTCCTAAGTATATTTTATGTAGGAAAAGCCCGTATATTAATTTTTTCGACCGTACGGGTTATAATTATTACGTCGTAGCTATAAAAAGGTCCCGGACTTAATTAACCGGAATACTTTTTTTATTACGATATAACAATTACCGGTTATAATATTTTATTATAAACTTTTTAAAAGTAATTTAATATAGGAAAAACCCGTTTAGTTATTTTTTTTTGTCGTACGGGTTATAGTTATTACGTCGCAGTATAGAAAACGTTCCGGTTAAAAGGTTTACCGAAAACAAGAATTTCGATTTATTTTCTTATTATCTTTATTAAACCAGTCCCGATTTGAAAATTATATATACGGTTAAAAAACCCTTTTAAAGCTATATATAATCGTATTTTTTTTTTTCCTAATTATTTGTTATTTTTATTTTATATAAAAGTTTTTAATATAAATTTTAAAAAAAAATTATATAAAACTGCTTAAAACGAGCCTAAAAAATTATAACTTTTTATCAGGCCCTATTTTTGAAATTTTGTTATTTTTATAGGTCTTTTTATAGGTCGGTACTTAAAGTACAAGCCCTAGCCACAGCTGCGCCGCAGGCGCAGCCACACAACTTCAAAAATAGGGCCTGATTTTAATGAGACAAGATAATACGGCTTGAACCCAACGACCTTGCATATATATACATATTTAATAATAATAAGTATTTACGCTGTGAAGAGATATTCGAACGCACTACTTCAGAGGTAACTGGCCGCTGGCCGGCTGCCTATCACGATAAAAAAAATATATAGCCCAATTGGATTGCTCTTTATATATAATACGATCTTCCTATAGGGACGTGAACGGAGTTTTATCCCGTTGCTTTTGTTGGTGCTACAAGTAAGCTGACCCGGGACAGATCCGGCCAAGGAGCTAATTACTTCTCCCAGTTCCAGATAACATGGCTCAAGCGTTTCCTTATTAAAATTATCCAATTACTGATACAGTTCACGAATGTGCTTGGCTGAGCGAGTCTCGCGAGTTCAGGGCCCTTGAAGTTCACTCACTCACCTCCTTGCGAAGCACGGCCTCAACTGACCAATCAGATAACACCAGGCAGATGGACGACCAAGGCCCTACCAAAGCTCCGGGGACTACTTCCGGGCCGCTCTCTCCAATCAACAGCCGGGATACACCCATCTCGGCCTTTGAACAAAGGGACATTTCCGCACCGGGCCTTTTACATACGTATGCGCGGGAATCACATTCCCTTTTGCGTAAGCAGCCGTAAGCGAGGTCGTGATATCCGGCTGGGAAACAGTAACGTGCATTTTTGTATGTAAGGAGGCCACGTTCGTTCCGTCCGTGCGAACGGAAGCCCATCGTAGAGCGGGAGCTCGTATGTCAGATAACCACTCGTACAGAGTTAACAGGGTATGTCAATGCCCCTAAATCAACCAACCGGGTAACCAAGCCTACAGCGTTGCATTTCGCCTGCAGAAATGCAGGTAGTGACTGTGGCCATTAAGGCAGGTCGATTTCAAGCGCCTAACTGCCCCGTATCCACCCACTCCAGAGATGCATGCAACGGCCATGCAGCTGTCTGCTGCCCGCATGCATATGTCAATTCTACATCTACATACCGACATAAACCCCCACGCACTTACCTAATGATCTTATGACGGTACCGGAATAGTAAGATCCAGGACCCAACGTCGAGCTCCAGATAGCGGACTCGACTTTCTACCTACTATGTATGATACGTAAGTCTAACATCCTCGGGGCGGTATCTCTCCACATGTTACGCGCGCAGGTTTTGTTTAGTTAACAGTTTCTTGTATTCGCTGATACTTGACATGGATGATTTTATTTCGTCAGATACGAAGTAGGGGAGGTCAACGAGGGGATAACCGTGCATAACAATCCGTGATTTCCAAGAGCCCGACTTCCTACGTGCTGCTGAGCTTGCTTGCAAAGCGATCCTGCGTACCAATCGTCACACTTCCTTGTCACCATCATCACGGTGACAATGAAATTGTGACCTAGAAAGGGGAGCATCCGGATAAACATTCCGCGGACGGCAACACCCTCCGTCCACGGGTCGGGCCTTTTTAGGTTCCGGAGATTCAGCCTGAGTCCTGCTCTCCGTGCTCCCCGTGCTTCCCCCTTTATATCCTTATCGGAGGCAGCGGGCTCATTGTGATCGACTACCGGTGAAGAGCCCAGAACGTCTGCCTAATATATTGGTCGCGACAGGTGGAACCACCATGGTCGTGGGCTTTGCGTCTGTCCCGGCTGCAGTCAGTTGTGAAACCCCTTCGTGGTTCACGGTCGAGGATCAGATTGGGCATCTTAGAGGATCGAGCAGCGGCTTCCACGATCTTGCTCCGGTGACTTCTTATGGTGGCCTTCCCTTTTTGCTTCGATGTGATTGAGCGGTCGCGTTGCGACCTTCCGCAGTTACCGACTGGAGAAGAAAACCGGCCGTCTCTTGGTATACGAAGAACACAGAATGACACTGATAGTGCTTGTCGAAGCGCCAATCTATATCCGTGGTGACAATGCTATGTACCTGACGGACACCTCAGAAGTCTAGGGCCTGCAGTATTCACGTTGGTATCTCGGCATATAAACTATGGCAACCAACCTGACACCCGCTATGGCATGCCCCATGGCAGTTCAGTGGGGTTCCTTGAGCGCCAATAGACTTAAATGGCAGGGCTTTGCTAGGCCATAGAATCGTAGAATAAAAGCCGGGCAAACCCTAATTATATACCGCGAGGGGTCCAACCGCCCGGCTCTCAACGTTGTTCACAGCAACTTCCAACCTTTCCCTTACATTTCCGATATCTTTGCCTAAGCAAGGTCATGGACCGCAATAGACAATACAAGGTTTCGCGGCCTGATCGTCTTTTGACGAAGTTATCTCGCCATATATTCTGATACCACCCGAGGCCATTTATTACACGAACGAAGGAGCCGCTGCAGGGAGGCTATGTCCCCATGGTTTAGAGCATGAAGCTATAGCTCATCAGTGTCTATTCATTGTCGCCCCAGCCAGGGGCCCATCTACGACATATGACCCTGAGTTTTGCAATCTCCTACCAGGCAGGAGCAGCTTCATGATCTCCAGCTCAGCCATTATAATATAACTCCAAGTGCGTCTACCAATGATGTGATGTTCAGGGGTTTGAGGAGCCTACTCAATGATATGATATCTTCGGATACTGTATACCTACCTATAGGTGGAGCCAGGGCGCGCCCTCAGATTGTATCTTAGCTGCTGACCTGGGCTCCCGCAAAGTGCTCGTTTTAGAGATATAAGCCTCGGAGAGAGCAACACATCCCGTGTCTCAGGGGCGACTATTATTGCTATGGACCAGCTTGGCGAGTCTAAAGCCATGGAGTTCTGCTCGGCCTCTCGCGGACGGATCCGGCTCGTATACGTTCACAGCCTATGATGGCTACTGTCATATCAGGCGTTCATAGTGAAGGTCTGTCTTGCCATCGGGCACTTCATATAAGAAGACTGATCCAGCCGCGAGCATCGAGTGTCGTGTACCGAAAGTGCACCGTCGCCATAGACCAACATCTATGCCACACATGGGAGCCCTGGGTATATCCATAAGTTTGGCCACCACCGCTAGACTTTATGTACCTCACCCAAGCCCAACTACTCCAGTTGAACGAGGCTGCAAGAATGCTTCGGTGTTTCATGATAGACAGAAGTGCTTCAGTCGTTGAAGATTCGTAATATTGGTTATATGGAGAGTACTATGTTAGAATGACCATTCCAGGACGGAGGAGCCCTTAAGTCATCGCCGCTACCTCCTACTTATCCGCATTTCCTTGAATTCTCACAACGTTTCAGTCCCCTGAACCTCGGAAACCGAGTCATGACTCTCTATTTCCACGCCGAGAATAGCTAAATACCTTACAGGTCCCTGCACGACTTGCCAGCTTTGCGTGGTGGGTCGGGGACCTCCCAAGATGGACTTAGGTAGCAGCTAGACGACCAAGGGTAAGGGTTCCGGCCTTGTTAGAAGGCACCCCGCGGCACGCAGTCTACAACGAGGCCCTTAGGCCGTAGCGAACGGAGCCCGCATGTATGCATACAAACACTAGTCTATCTAGTCGGCCCCTATCAGGGTAGCCCCCTGAACTGCAAAAGAAGAACACGACCGAGCAAGATACGTTACGGATCCCCCCCATTCTCTCTAACAGGCCACCCCACCGAGAGCAGGCCGTGCGCCACGGAAAGCAGCATCTCAGAGGGCGTCCTGCTTACGACGTCTAGCGCTACGACGGCCCGCAGACCAGGGTCCCTCCCCCCAAACACGACGACGATGACGACGGCGCCGGGAAACTCAGGTCAGAGATTGACTCACCTTCCCCACAGAAACCTGCAGCTCGCCACGACGTCCCAATGCGGCCCTTCGGACGGCCGCCCTCCCTTAACCTGCCTCTTCGGATGCCGACTGCTGTCTTGGCATCGGACCTTCCATAGTAAGGGTTTCGGGTAGCCTCAGCGGCCTGGCGTCTCGCATGGTCCGTGAACCTTATTCGCGCGGCGGGGCGGGCCGGGGCGCGGCAGGAAGCCGTTGAAGGCGTGGTGCTTGTTCTCAAGGTTGGCGGTATAAGATTTAGCGCGGGGCGTATGACGACTTCGGCGCTATTTTTTCCCATGCCCCAATGCTGACAGCGGCTTCTACTTAGGAAGTGGTGCACATGTTCGTCTGGGTCATAGGGGGAGCCGGGGAAAGTGTGGCGGCTCATTGGAGTCATTAAGCGTAATATTATAGCCACGGGACATCAAGAATGGCCAGCATCTGAGAGCCTCTTAACATATGTCCGCCCTAAATTGAAAATGAGCCGGCAGTGGCAATAGTTGGAGATTCGTTGCTCGATATTTGGAGTTTACTGCTGTGGCTGGTCCTATCCGCCCCGATACTCCATGCGTCAACACCATTGCCCCACTTGATGCCGAGCTGATTAGAAACCTCTCTATTAGGCCGGTGACATGCAACTTACTCGGCAGACACTTAGAATAGTACTAGAGGTGTTAGCAGAAACGCTAGCTTCTCTAGAGAATTAAGGCTCCGACCTTCGACGTCTTCGGTACGGTGTCGACTGGAGATCAACCGTCCACGAAGAACCAGTCAGGCGCGCCCGAGAGAGCATTGATTCGCCAGAATACGTGCGTCTTCCGGGGTCGTTGCGAGCCCACTTGAAGGCACTGACGTGCGAAGATTGGGCTACGTTCGTCCAGCAGTGGCGAGACAACTACGCGGTGTTTACAAGTTCGTTCGTGCTGGGAAGGACCGCGTGGAAAGATGTCGACACGCATCACTACGACAGCCTAATCGAGCTCCTTCAGAAGTGGCAACTGCGGTGGGGATCCGGCGGTTGGGAACCCGGCTCGTCACTGCAACGCTGTCGAACGGAAACCAAGCCCTGCTGAAGGACCTCAAGGAGCATGGAGGCCTAGATTTCCAAAGAGTGATCTCCTCAGCTGATTTTGGCCCGTACCAGCCAAATCCATATCTCGGAGCAGTGTGCGCGCTTGACCTCGAGCCGCACGAAGTTGCGATGGTTGCGGCTCGTCTCTACGACCTAGAAGGTGCCCGAGCGAACGGTCTGAGAACTATCTACGTCGAACGAGCCCTCGAGGAGGCGTGGGAGCCAGAGGAGGACCGCTATCGGGAGGCTCGAAGCTGGGCCGACGTGTGGGTAGGTGAGAAGGACGAAGGGTTTGTTGAGGTGGCAAGAGAACTCGGTATATCCCAGTTGGCTTGCTGTTAGATGACTCGTCTGTCTTGTACCACCTCAGCAACGTCGTACATGACATTACTTATTGTCGACGGCGAATATGGACGGACGAGTCGTTTGCCAAAGCCCGGAACCTACGACATGACTCTTCAGAAGCCTATGACCGCGGCTGCTGATTTTGAGCGCCGGACACTTCAGCTTGGCCATAGCAAGGCTTCGTATGAGAGTTGTGGTAGTGTTCTAGACTGATATTGAGACTAGTGGTGATGTGGACCCTTCTACGCAACCTGAAACCGGGTGAGCTTCTGGAGAACTGGATCCATTTGTCTCTATGCAAACTCATGGGTTCATTGCCCTAGCCACATTTGGGCTCGGTGACCTGGGTGATATATAGCTGGGAGCATGAATAAATGTGATGAGGGCTTCCCTCTTTGGGTGCAGCCGAGGACCTGGCCACGTTCGAACGTTATAGGCACCTGTCCGTGACCGCCCTTAATATAGGTTGTAGTGAGTTCTCCGGGAATCAAGTATAGCTTGAGTCACCGTCTGAGTAGCGCCTTTCAATGCTGCCTGGTAGGAGATTTCCCGTTGATGAACATAGACGTCTTGTTTGCGATACTCTGCCTTAAACTCTTTGTCATTGGGAAGTATTCAGGCGCTCAAGAAGACCAACAGATCTCGTGAACAAGTCTATGTGTTAGCAGGAAATTACATCGCGTCAACGCCAGTTACACCGGGATGTTCTGGGGGATAGAACGACAGCCACGCGCGCTTTGGGCACAGTTCTACACCGGTAAGCGCATATCTCGTTTGGTAGCGGCGCCATAGGTAGAAGGGCAGCAAGGCATTGTGAAACGGCGTAGCATCGCCCGGTGATCTATGAGGGATGGGTTCAGTCGATCGAACCGTGGGAGCCCACCGTATAGTGGACGTAATAAATAGTAAGATGTGCCAACGCCTGTTTGCCTCTGTCCCTCACTTTAACCGCCCGGTTAAAATCCACGACAGACGCGTACGTACGGCGCCAGCAGGCTGGTACTCGGTAGAGCCAACCAGCAGAGAAACACTTTCGGTAACCCCCGTGCATATGCTTCCCTCGATTTGGTGGTCTCTAGAGGCCGACGACCATCACCGACGAGCCAGCGACGAACGATGATTGTATCCGTATCTCACTCACCACCCTGCGTATCAAAGACTGATGTTACACGACGGGACATACGGAGTTGCCTGATCCACGCGTCAACGGATGTAATATGCATTATTTACTGTATCAGGCATCCCAGTTATCCTAGAAAGTGAGTGAGAAGAGAATTGTTATAACGAGCGAGACAGACTGCCAATATCCATTCGTTGCGAATCCTGCCTGTGCGGTCGGCTGCGCAAGGTCGGGAGGGCCTTCGTCGAGTCCCCGTAATATTCGGAACCGAACTCGGCCGCCCAAGGACTTTTGTACTTGGGTGGGCCTTGGGCGTAGGGGGTACTCGGTTGCTGTTGACATTGGGCCGGAATCGCTTCGGACAGGAAAGAAGATTTATTGCGCATATTCTAATGACGACCACTTTACTCTTCTTTGTACCTAGATACACAGATCAAGGCAGAGGCTATCCTGGCTCACCTGATAACGTGAACGAGAGATTGTATCCTAGAATAGGGTGTTGCTTGTCTCATATATATAAGGCACTTGTAAGGCATAGGTAGGTACGGCTGTACATCGTATGCTCTTTAGCTTTGCATGCTGGGAGTCTCGACTGCAGAGATTAGGTACCTGCAAGCCTAGTGGGTGGGTCACCGAAGCCTCTTTTCCCCGCCTACCCCCTCACTGCTGCCACCTCTTACGCACATACAGCTAGGTAAGATCTTGAGATGGAGGGAGCAAAAGCGCCTTGAATTTGAGCAAACTTCGTTGGTATAAAAAGTGTTGACCCGTTAGGGCCACAGCCTACGCATGTAGGTCCCTAGAGAGGCATTGTTTGATATCTAGGTAGGTGTACCTATGCAGGAAGCCAGTTCACGAGCAATTTTTTAAGGGGGCCGTTGATAATGATGGGTATGGGGATGATACAAGGAGAAGAAAAACAAGGGCTAGAGGCATAGAGTTGGAGGACGAAATGTATGTGCATACCTAGGTAGGTCGTTTGCCAAAAGAAGTCCTGTGAGAGTTGAGAATTACAGGTAAGGTAACCCAATCTAGTACTTAATAAACTTCAGAGCTCCTTGCCAATGCGGTCTTTCCCCTAGCCGTCCTCCCCCAAATCCTTTCCAGTACACATTTCCCCAAAATTTGTAGGCTCTGGCATCCTTGTTGGATATTCGGGCATCCTTTATTGCCTGGCTGCCAAGTAGCCGAATTTACCAATAGGCCTCTAGTGTGGGTGACCCACCTTTGGAGTGCACCCACCTTTGGAGAACACTCCCTGACCGCCATCAACATAGCTACATCATTAATTTACATACAAAACGCCATATAAAATAATACAATTAAATGTTATAAAGGGTCGCGCATATATTACAATATAGCAGGCGCACTTTTTAATAAATCCTGCTTTTCTAACGCTATTTAAGCCTTATGGTTTTCCACTAGTTTCGCCTGCTGTTACTTTATTTCCCTTTAGGCCCTATAAATATCTTAAATATTAACGAATAAATCCTCCGCTAAAAACTTAACCTTTTTTTTCGTTATTAACTTTAGTAATTCGTTTTCCTCGCGAAAGAGTTAATTCTTAAGCTTTAAAGCGGTAATAACTTTTACGTTCTAGTTTAACGTTTTACTTGCCTTTTTTACGAAGGCCCGATAACTGCGTTTCCTACCGACGTTTTCGAATAAAAAGTATTTAAATTGTTTTTTCAGGTTTTAGCTTTTTTTCGGTATAAAAAACGTTAATTTATTACGTAGCTTAAAAGGGCTTCCTTTTATCGGAGTAACTGGCCTAAGGATATTTAGTTCCGGATAGATTACCTTAAAATTTTTAACGATTTTATTCATATTTAACGGCTAAACCCTTACGTAACGGAAACCGCTGTAAATATTTTTTTATATAAAGGCCTTACCGTACGCGTAAGCGTACGTTTCGAAAAAGCGTTATTTTATCCGGGGAACGGAAATATCGTAATTTTGTTACCCTTTCGTTCTTTAACGATAAACTATCTTTAACAGCAAAAAAACGCCTATATCTAAAGGTTGTAATACGTAAATAAAATACGGTAATAAATATATTAACGTTACGTTATTAATTTTATATTCGTATTAAAACTAAACGGATTCGTACGTAACGTATTTATTTATTAAAAGAATCCTTTTATCGGTTACCTTTAAAGGTTTCGTTTCCGGAAAATACATTTTACGAAACTATCGCAAAGCGATTCGGGCGTTATTTTATCCCGAAAGGGACAAATTATATTTTTACGGGGGAATTATATTAAAAAATTATTATCTTTGGAATGTAATTCCTTTAAAAATAACTAATAAAATTAAACTTTCGCTTGCAGAAATGGTTACTTTAAAAATAGAAACCTAATTAATGCTTTTTAATTTTTTTAATTCGGTATAGTTTTTAAAAACGTTACCTAGAACCTTTTTATTACGGGATTTACCCTTTTAAACGTTATATTTATTTATATTCGTAATCCTTCCTGGCTTGATCTTTTTTTTCAGGATAATACGTTTAAAGGCGTTATAATACCGATAAAAAACGTTTTCTTAGGTATTTTTCGCCCTAAAAAAATCGAGCTGCTTTGCGAATTTCGTTTTAATATTAGGGTTTCGGTATAGGAAGCCATTAATCCAGTATATCCTTAAGGTTTTTTCGTTCCTATAGCTTTACAGAACGATTTTAACAAAACAACGGACTTAAGCTTTATTAAAAGTTCGTTCTGTATTTTTTTTTTCGCATATCTATTTCGTTACGAAGCGTTTATTATTTTTTAAAAGGTATTAATAAGGCTTAAAGGTTTTTTGCATAAAGAAACCGCCGTCCCGGCGTTTCCGGACCGTTATAGCGGAGATACCTTAAGCGGCGGCTGAATTTTTAACCCTTTTACCTTTTTTTATTTCTTCGAATAATTTAGCAATAAGGTACTTTTTATCGGAACCTATTTTCGAAATATAGTACGAATTGTTTTAATTGTAATTAAAATACGGTTTAATGATAAAAAAGGTTTATATTTGCTAATGGGGAAAATTCGTTTTTTAAAGGTGGGTACATTCCAAAGGTGGGTTACCCACATTAGATGCAGGGTACGTATTTGTAGTATGTACCTATATATAACGAATAAATACATCCACAATATGTATCATATATCTGCCAAGCCCCTTATTTATATTAACCGTCCGTGTCCCCCTTATAAAGCGCTTTAATGAAGCAAAATAACACAGGATCTCCTATATGGATACTTCCGTAGTGGAATAACAGCACATAAATCGTGTCAAACCCCAGAATTCATACTTACCATACGTG
This sequence comes from Monosporascus sp. CRB-8-3, assembly GCA_004155055.1. NCBI lineage: Eukaryota > Fungi > Ascomycota > Sordariomycetes > Xylariales > Monosporascus > Monosporascus sp. CRB-8-3. The sequence continues at coordinate 128,060 of QJNZ01000154.1, forward strand.
TACATACCCATAACTGTTAGTTCAACCTTTTTCTATCTTCATTCTTGTCTTCTTGTCTTGACTGCTAGGTAATATATCGTTTTTTTGCCTTTTCGATCCCATGTCCAGCTACCCTTGAAATAAACAGTCACTTTCTTACTCATTACTTGCTTATTTACCTAACCCACTCAGCACCTACCTACGTACATACATAACCACCTACCTTGCGCATTCCCACTTATTTCTTGCTCTATATTGCTACCCGTTTATATCTACGTTGCCTTTAACACTTCAGAAGCGGCCATACGTTCGTTATAGGACTGACGTATATCGACCCTTCAGCCTTGGCTTCTTCCATCAACGCTGACTGGCCTAATCAAGCAAGGGTCCAATGCTCTTTTCCTTCTCGCCCAGCCACACTACATACGTCTAAACCCTATACCTATTTCTATACATATACCGTTATCTGCTGGACATTAGCCATCAGTCAGCCATCACAGGAACCAGGGAGCTGTGCGGCTCAGTCTACTGTGGCATTCCGTATTGGGTGGCAGCTAGTTACCAGCTGTGTCGTTAGCTTGGGACCTCCTGTCCTGTCTTGTCCCGGAAGAATTGTTAGTCTCGCCAGTTTCATCCATACGGATTACATGCCTACTGTGCCTACATACATACCTAATACCTGGCTCAGAATCGTTCACTGCTCTCCACTTCGCTTTGGCCTTTAGGAACCCGGATCCATATTTTAATTTTGGTCATGTTCCCAAGGGCCAGCCGGTTGTCCTTCTTCCTCCATACTCCCTTGACTGCCCCCATATCTTAGGTACACTTAATTCCCAGGAAGCCCAGACCCGCCCAAACTCTCTCTCCACATCAACAACACTGGCCCTCTTAGGGACCTTGCTTGCCGTATCATCTTTCCACTTCAAGCCGCTTGTCTCGCCCCCTTCTCTCTGCACCCTCTCTTTTCGGCCCCCGTTCTTCCTGGAGCACAGGAATTGACGGTGTCACTCGCCAAAACAGAAGGCTTCTATCATTTGAGTTTTCATCTCCGCATTCTCACTAATTCAACAATTTAGAGTTATTAGTGCTTGGTGGCATTCACAAGCTTATTTTGGTGTCCGAACCCCCTTACCCCTCCAAAGAAGCCCAAGGGAAAGCAGGGAGAAAAAAAAAGGTATACGAAGGCCAGCAAAGCACTGACAGCATCTACACCACTGCCACACCCTCCCACCTTAGGATCGGAAAGTCGCGTGCTCTTGCTGCGGCTAGCTCTGTCTTCATCATGGCGGGCAAAATGGTGCTGTACAAGCTGGTGGTGCTTGGCGATGGTGGTGTAGGCAAAACCGCCCTGACGATTCAATTGTGTTTACAACACTTTGTTGAAACAGTACGTCTTGACCTATTTCCCTGCTCTGATCTCTCTTGAGACCTTGCGTGGCTTCCCTGGAACAACCGCGACTCCAAGTTTACATAAGCGCGTACCGACTAGAGCGCCGGTGGTATCGAGCTCTTAATAATCCCTTGCTGACGTTTCAATGTAGTACGACCCGACAATCGAGGATTCGTATAGAAAACAGGTGGTTATCGACGGTCAAGCTTGCATGCTTGAAGTGTTAGACACAGCAGGTCAGGAAGAGTATACAGCGCTTCGAGACCAGTGGATTCGAGATGGCGAGGGCTTTGTATTGGTATACAGTATCTCTTCTCGCTCATCGTTTTCACGGATCAAGAGATTCCACCACCAGATCCAGCGGGTCAAAGAGTCAACGACCGCGTCACCAACGTATCCTGGCTCGCCGATAACTGCCTCCGCGCCTACGGCCCCTGTACCGATTATGTTAGTTGGCAACAAAAGCGACCGGGTCACTGAGAGAGAAGTCTCTACCCAAGAAGGACATGCCTTGGCACGCGAGCTAGGTTGCGAATTCGTCGAGGCATCGGCCAAGAACTGCATAAACGTCGAGAAGGCATTCTACGATGTTGTTAGAATATTAAGACGACAACGGCAGGCCGCTGCGCGACCCATGCCGCAGGGTCGCCCCCGTCAACAGAATGGGGATGCGCATGCGCCTGCCGGCGGAGGGCGCATGCGGAGGAGAGATCGTGCTCAAGGCGGCGGACGGTGTGCCATATTATAATCGACGCGCATCTATAACAACTACAGTATTTTGCAACCGAGCGGTGTTTGGGTGAGCTGACCACTCTGTTGCACTTAATATTCACCGCGAATGCGGCTCTATATCGACTACGATCATCCGTCGCGAGTTAATTCGAGGATTTCTATTACTGCCTCTCACAGTCCTTCCGACTCTTCAGCGTCATCGTGTTCTATAGACCATAGGGTCACATGTCATAGCTTGGGTTGTTGACCAGCACCCGCTCTTGGTTCGGCGAACGGCGTACGATCTTAAAAGAAAATAAAGAGGGACCATCGAGCGCGGGTATCTGGTTTTGTTCAAACGCGCCAGGAAAGATGTCTTTCATTTTCCATAAATCCATGGTTGAGAAGGATGACAGCCTGCGGTGTTCGGAGTCTAGGCGCACACCTCTACACCGGAACGAAAATCATTTTTTGTTCCGTATATCGGCCGCGGCATATCTGAACTGTTCATACTGTCTCTATTCCAGCTACCATCGCGTGCAGGGTTGGTTGCCTGAAATGTACTTGGAAATGTTGCAAATGTGCAAAACAGGGGCCGGATCGGCAACCGGGGCTGTCTCTCTGGTATCTTTTCTACTTAAGGGCCACTCAAACCCAATGCCCGTGGACCACCAAAAGAAGAGCGATCCTAAATTTACAAACTCAACGAACGGTCAGTGGATATTTGAGCCTCGAATTCCACTGCTTCTCCTTGTGATGGGTTCATCAAACCGACACATCTTGATCCACTATAATTAGTTTAATCAGCAGCCGATTCGCATGTCCCCTCTGTTAAGAGCCATTAATCATGCACTTGTGAAACCCATGCTTGCTCGTATCCGCCATAACTTGACCCTCATCACTATTTCCTACTTATGTATAACTGACCTTCGATTCTGTCTACGAAAAAAGGAGAGCGCGCGAGTAATATCGCGACGTCATGGTGCGTGGGATGATTAAAACACTAAAATCATACGGGCCAAGAGTAACTTAACTCACTAGTACCACGTTCTTCTCCTCGTAGTACCTACATACCTACCTCCTAACGCAACCCTCAAGTACTGATCTTCAACTTTACAAATGCCTTCATAGCTTACGGTGGGTCCTTTTTGACTCGATGACAGCGGGAACCGGTGACAGCTCCCCAAACGACCATTTGGCTGCCACGTAATTGTGTATTTATTGCTCTCTCATCTTCCCGTCCATCATGCCAGGGGTTTCTCTTTTCAGTCCAGTTCTTTAATGTTAGCCCACCTAGTGTAAAGATGATGATCATGAGCGGAAGTCAGAGCGGCTAGCGCAGCCCGCCTTTCTCACTTGCATACCTGCACGGGGAGACCGATGAATGAGTCGTCGGCACTTGTAAGTGCCCCCCTAGCCAGCCAGCTCACCTACATTCCTACATAGTACATTCTAGGTAGATAGAACATACCGTCTTCTCCAACCGGGACCAACCGAAGAGGAAAAAGCGAGCCTGGCGCCTAGCAAACGAGATCCGGGTTCTTCCACACGTACACGCGGAAAGACCAATCACCACCCGACTGGCGCGCCTCAGGTACGGTGAAGGTTGGCTCGGCCGACTGTTGTATAACGTTAGCCGGCATTTCGTTCACGCAGCTACGGCGTTCATGTCGCATATTCTGATTACATACGCATATTATATTTACGTTCTTCGAATTTCGATATGGTGAAGTATCACACTCGACTGCTTAGCTAACATAGCACGAGCCTTATTTGTTGCAGCGTGCGCTGCCCAAGCCAGAGAGGGGGAGAAGCGCGCCGCCAGCAAGCAAACTGAGCCGAAGAGACACACAGGCCCAGAGAGGGCAGTTCGGGACTAGATTAGGCTCATGATTTCGGGGTCTAGGTGTGTAATCTTAGCGTCACCTGTCTAAATCGTAGTCCCCGGCTGACCCCAGCCCTTTTTGGGGGGGTTTCGAAGTTCGTCGTTTCAACGAACGCCGTTCGCTTCTGGGTACCAGGGCGAAAGAGCCTGTTAATACCGCCGTATGTCATCTACCCGTGGTTCTTAGTCGACTCTACTATGGTTTCATACCGACGATAGGAAAGCGGACGGCGATCCTGGTTATGTCTACCCATACCTAGGCTAAACGAGATAAGACTCCTGCCGAGAATTTCTCTCCGGTCGGGACGATCTACGTACAGGATGATATACTACCAGAGGTCAAACCAAGAAACCTACGAGGGTGTTCACTTCCACGGACTTCTCAGAACTGGCGGCAGAACTGGGCTGCCAGGTCCTCGGGAGTGGGGGGAGAAAAAAAATATTCGAGCTACTACTAGCTAGTCAAGTATTGACGGTGGCTTCCCCATCCGGCGGAACCCGGATTACATCCCGGACAAGACTAGTTACCTGCATTTCGGTTGCTGCGGTCCGTGCGTCAAGTTATCCGAACCAGAACCAGGACTCATTGATGCGGTGTTCTCTGGCAGATGCAAGGCGTCCAAATGGCAAATTCCCATCAGATAAAGTAAAGAGGACACGGACATATGTAGACATATACGCGTGTATTACCGGCACCAAAGGACTATAGGGCGAAGATGCTCAGGGCGAGGCGCTTATCTAATACAGCTCAGCCCTCCACGCACATACGTTGCCCTAAGGAATCCGGCAAGGGCATGAGCCTTCACCTATGTGCAAACGTAGGAATCCATCGGAGGAGGGATTCATAAATTGTCCAGGGCATCAAGGGCCATGTGGTAGCTGCTCGATTATGTGATTTTCCTGATCAGGGGAGATGAACGTTGCCGATTGCCGCTCAGTGTTGCCTTTAGGTGTCCTACTTATACCCTCGAGTTGAGGTATATGCCCAATGGGAGGAAGAGATGTTAATACAATGATGAGATCCTCGTTTTCGACAAGACGCCGGCAGTCTTGCTTCACCAGCCTCAGCCCGCGATTCACTCTAAGGTTAAACCCTACGGAGAGCTTCGTACATACGTAATGTCTTAATTTTGAATCATATGCTATCATTCCTTATTACCTATCTCCCCAATTCTAATAAACTGGTATTGTCGTCCCATGCGGCGCCATGCGGGGAAGCCGTCAAACGCCAGAGATGGAAATGGTAGCCCCAAGTGGTGAAGTGGTCCGCAGCCTGCCTTTTAGGTAACACAAGTAAACATCCCTTTTTATTCTCTTCCCCATTCTTCTTCGATGGAATACTTGAGACGATGATCTTGATGAACTCATCATTCCGGTTTCTTGTCGATGATGATCCTGGACGTTGAAGGTACTCCGTACCCAGTACAACGATGTGAAGGGCATGTAGCCTTGTGGGGTACCCCAATCAGAAGTGGAAGGTGCACAATCTTGGGAGATTGAAAACTAGAAGTCCTAGCCGCGCCAAGAAACGGTTTCTTTCTCCTCATCCACTTTGACAACCAGAAACATAGGCAACGATACCCACTCCCATGTGTTTTTACCTCCGAGGACGACCGAGAGCTCCAAAGACCGAACTCTGCCCAATCTAACTCGTGCACCTAGGTCGCGCTACATGCTTCGTGACGGAGGTATGTATCTTGCACTTATCTCATGCAGTTATTTGTCTAGGGCCAGAAGTCTGACGTGACTTTGCGAAACGTACATCCGAGCCGACCAGTGTCATTCCATAATCCTCGTCCAGGATTGTCGCGTAATGAAAGTGGCATCTACTCGGAACTGCCCAATAGACGATACGGTTCCCACGGATACGCGTGCTGTGCCGTGGAACGGCATGGTAAAGGTCGAAGACAGAAATTACCCTCTTGATGAGAAAACGCAACGTAGGGGGCGCTTCGTCACACCGGCCCTCGCCTACAATTGCTGCTGGCGTCTTCTACGTCCCGGCTTCTCGGCGCAGAGACGTGCTTGCTTATCAACCATCAGATCACCATCCCGCCACGAGCGAGTTTCTACGTCGGAGATGGCTGTTCTGAGGGCATTTAGCGCCCGGCCTACCTGCAAGCTATGGAACTTCACTACCGTATGTGCAGGTACAGCACACATATGGCATGCATGTGGATGCGCATCTTAGAACTAGAACTACTGCGAATACTTTGGTACATGGCTGTGATTACGTCGGCTCTACGTCTAACTTAGGGTCTAGGTTCTCGGGGGACACATGCATGTTACTCGTCAATTCCAAGCCTGCGGACGGTTGTCGACCCGAGTTGAGGATGTGATAAGTCTGCATTGCAGTTCCCACAAGCAGTCGGTCATGAACTGTTGCAGCTACCAAAAGTCTACAAGAGCAGTTCAATCCCCACGGAGCGCTTGACCGTAGCACGGCAGTGAGATATCGAAATGCGCTCCTCGTCCGCGGATCGTTACGTCTCCGGAAATGCAACGCTCACAGTAGCAATGATGATGATGACTGACGGCCCCCGCATTTCCCTCCGCCACATTGGGTTTCCCTAGCTGCCCCAATGCCATGGATATGGGTTGTTTAATTTGAAAGCTACCGAGGCCGCGTTGCCCAGGATTTACGAAGCTTCGGCCTAATATACAGCGATGTTCCCAGATCTGGCATGCACCTTACAGAGTATAACCCTCTATACATGCATATATTCTCGCTGTCAGCATTGTTTCATACCAGTCAACTGCTTAAGGGCATACTGCATGGGCAAAGAAGCAATATGCACCCGACAGGGCTATCACCTAGTATGGCACCTCCAAAATAAAATTTAATATTTTCCGCCTATATACCTGGATTTCTTAAGCAGTTCCACTACTTGGGAAAGTAGCAGGGGGTACATCGGGGATGTACTTTGGCCAAGCCCAACAAGACCCATACCGGTTGATGCATACGGCCGTCTAAATCCATGGGACTCCACGGAATTTATTGATGCAGAATCTAGGAACATCGCTGTAAGTCAAGGAGAGCGCCTCAAGGTCCTTATCGATATCTGATACGACTACAAAACGTAACGGTTTGTTTCAAAGCCCGGGGCTCGTCTGCATTGTTCTCGATCAAAGCCCTACCCACTGCTATAGGAGACATTATTACATGTTGCATGCCTGTGCCCCACGTATTGGTTCCGATGAGAACCTCCGTGATTCTGTGCTCATGACGAGGAGTCATAGGAAGCAGCTAAGCCCATGCCTGTCATGATACGCTAGTCACAATCATATTGGAAACTGCTGTTCCGTCCAGCTGCGGACCATTGGACATTTTAATCTCAGCACGTGCTTGAAGTTACAGAGATCTCGACCGGCAGTGGGCGACGCCGTGGCTCGAGCAGCCACTGAAATGCACCACGATCGCGTAACGCATCAGCCGAGGATGAATAGTCAGCAGGGTCCTTTTCACAGATAGGAATGTCATCAGGGAAGGAGGTTCTAAACCTGAGAGGACATTATAGGCGACATGAGTTCCTGTAGACTCTTCCACCCGTTTATCCTCCTGCCATTCTTGGACAGTGAACGGTTGTTATTTGACATGTGTGCGGCGGGCGGCGGCGCCCTATCATTATCAGGGTCCGTGCTGCAACGGAATCTGTCGAGCACAAACGGCAGCTAGAATATATCCGACCAGCGAAAGCGAAGTCCGTTCCTGACCAGGTTCGTCATCCTTCCAAGTGGCGGAGCGGACCTCTATTTCTCTATTCGTCATCCGCCCGGCTGCTAAACTATCGTAGCCCTGTCTGAGGTGCAGAGCATGCGTTCGCAAAGGCGCGAACGTTCCCTAATAACTTAGCCGGCATGATGGGCAGTCTCGCTGGTTGGCATCTGCCAACTGTTCCTGTTGCTACATTTTCTCTTTCAAGGGGATCCGGAATCCAAACGGGCGTTGGATTCGAATGTCGCCCACTTGGCGCGCTTCGATCTGCACCAGTGCATATGCCGCGCGTAACTGCGAGCGCTGTACGCTGCGCCTGGGACTCCTCGCTAGTCTAGGCAGCCTGCCTGCGTGGCGCTCGAGGGACGGGCGCCTCGCCTCGCGGAATTCAGCTAGAGCCCGGCGCGGGATTAGACTTGCTGCTGTTGCGTCCCCTTGGAGGGGGTAGCTTCTCCTACGTTCCCGCCCGGTTGCCACACCTTTGCCGCGCGGACGTCGCCTTACATCCCACATGGTTGCGTGCCTCGCCGCCCATTGGACGACAGCCTTGCGCCTCCGTGGTGTACTTCGGTCAAGTTTTGAGCGTAGTCCCCCCTGTGCGGCCGAAAACACGTCGACGCCATCCCATAGATTTTCCCTTAGTCTGGGTACTCCAGGGCGCCTGGCGGATGTTCCCTGGCAGTTCATGTGACTGAGGGTTAGCCTCGCCGTGGTTCTGTCAAGGCATGGGACGGTTTGCCGGGTCGACATTGCTGGCCTTCATACCACCGGCTCAATGGCTCCGGGGCAAGCTATACCTGGAGGGAGATCGTAACCTGGGTTGTGTTCTGGTCCTAAGAAAGTTTTCAATTTCGTCCTCGGAACAGCTTCGGCGTTGCCCCGGGGCTAAGGACCGGCCCGCTTGATGATAGATGCTAGCAAACTATTAAGCTTTTTTGAGGAGAATGCTCTCTGGCCCACGAACTTGCGGTGAAGGTGTTTCCTAGAATAATTTCCCTGTATGCTGATACAATAATTTTACAAAAAAGACTTCTTCCCTACGATCATGCGGCCGCGAATCATTCTACAGCTAATGCTCACGAGCCGGTTAATCGGCAGCACGACAGTTTTGGATGGAAAGGGGACCCTGGAGCGGAGCCTAGACACGGACTGGCAAGGGTTCCGTGCCGCTCTCTCGCTGCAGAGCGGCCGCTTCCGCTGGAACAACCCCCTCCTCTCTAACTGATCCTTAGGACGACAAAGTCCGCGGAGCCCAGCCCCCACGATGGGTCGGGCTCGGGGATAAGGAGGACTACCTATTCAGGGGTTCACTTTTGTCCGGCGCAATTATCGTGGACGAGCTGCTGCTGCTGCTTCGCTGTGGGAGGAAGGAGGACGCTCAGCGTTGGCTGCGCATGCGAAACCAAGGGAGGATTAGCAAGGGATCTGGAATCTTGCCGGCAATTTTACCTTCGGCAGGACATACAAGCCTAAGTTGTAGTCCTGCCAACATCGCTCGGAGACCCGGAGACGAACCTACATAAATCAGTCTTCCACCGACGTCGCTTACATACCCCGGACGCCGTCTTTCGCCATGTTGCACCTAAGCTAGCTATTTACGTGTCAGCTTCCACTCAACGAGCTGCGGGAAATCGTAGCCCCAAGCGATGCCACGTAGGTAGGTACGCCCGGGGGTCGAGAGGTCACACCCGCGACAGGAGGCAGTTCCAGAAAATAAGGCGCCTCCCGCGATACCGACCCGACGGAGGCCCGTCTTCCCTGTCCGGTCCTGCTGTACAAGGAAGGGAACCGGACATCCGCCTGGGTTCATGTTTTCCTGCCTGCAGCCACTCCGCAAGGGCTCAGGCACGCGCTCATATAAACTCAGTCATATAGAGTCCGAGAGAGCGTACCCGGACCTGTGTGCGTGTATGTGTGTACGTGTGGCGTCAGCAACCGGCTGCCTACCGCACAGGTGCTGGCAGCAGGGCAAAAAGCGGATGGGCGGGTACGGGACCAGACAGGTAGGCGGACAGGACGGGCAATCCGACAGTCCGAGCGAGTCTGCCAGATTCAGCCCTCTTCTCCTCCCTCCTTCCCCTCCCCGCCCCGTGTCGGTGCTATGTCGTGCGACGTGGGGTAGTTGGAACTGCGAAAGGTATGATTGTTTCAAATTCTGAGTGTGCCGCTTTGT